>LPNX010986892.1:710265-824322 GCA_001517045.1 Pseudotsuga menziesii | reverse complement strand
GAGTCCCATGAAGCCCAACACTGATCTGATGTGTGCCCAGTCTTTCCGCAACGCTTGCACTGCAAATCTGATCTTTTGGTGAAGTTATTTCTACCCCCTCTGCCTCTGAAGTTTCTTCTTCCCCGTCCTCTTTTGCTGCTTTCTCCTTTAGCATGATCTTTGGATTGGTCTTTGGCATGGTTCTTTGCTTTTTGAGCAAAGCAAAGTGATTCTCCAGTAGGCTCGGTTGTCTTCTTACCAAAGGCTTTCTCTCTGTCAGCTATCTTTTCTACCAGGGTGTCAAATGTTAGAGATTTGAACTTGTCACTAGCTTGCAATGACTCAAGATAGTTGGAGTGAGTAGGATACAAAGATTTTACAAATGCTACAAGAGGAAGATTTGGTTTCATACCAGAGGCTTGAATCTTGTGCATGATGGCTTTGATTTCAGAGGCAACTAACATAGGATCATTGTCTTTTACTTCAAGACTGAATAATTTTAACATTAGTTGAATAACTTCCATTTCACTGTGTGAATCATACAGTTCTTTTAATGTTTTTAATGCTTCAAAACATGATTTTGCAGGCAATATGTGCTGGCTCACCTCTTCACTAACAGTGGCCGTGATTACAGCTAAGGCTTTCTTGTCTTTTGTTCTCCAAATGGCCTTCTCTTTCTCTGATTCTGGAGGTCCAGGGTCTGTGGTTATGGTCTTTTCGGCTGCTGTCTCTATTGTGGTGCCTTCACAAATGCTGTCCCAGAGGTCATTGTAGATGAAGGCAGATTTGATCTTCCTCCACCATTCTGAATAGGTGTCTTTTCCGGTGAGAGTGGCACCGACTATAGATGCTATAGATTGCATTTTTACAACTGTCAGTGTAATTTTCAAAGAGAAATAAAAAATTAATAACCTTGCAGGTCTACAGTCTCTGCCAAGGTGAATACAATTCAAGTTTATAGTAAATATATCAGTGGATACAAAATATAACACTGTCAGTTATACAGGATTTAGCATTTTCACATATGAGTCTGAGATCCGTCTGCAATCTAACAATCTCAGTCTTATATCGGTCTGCAATATATCAATGTCAGTCATACACATGCTTATATCGGTCTGCAATATCAATCTCAGCCCCAATCCAGACTTTGCAAAAAAAAATTAGGGTTTACTTCAACAAAAATTGAGGTCACTTCAAAATTCACGCAGCATATATATGATCAACGCATATATATCAGATAGCAATACCACAGGCGTTCTTCAAAACGCAGGCAGCTCCACGATGCTTAGGCTACACGCAGTGTTCAGCTTTGATACAGGCACCAGTTTTCAGGCTACACGCAGTGTTCAGCTTTGATACAGGCACCAGTTTTCAGGCTACACGCAGTGTTCAGCTTTGATGGAGGCCCCAGTTTTCAGAGGAAAAACGTCCCATACCTAGTTCGCAGCTTCAAATTATGGTTTTTCTTCCCACGCAGGCAGTCTTCACGATCAATGGTAGGTTTCAGTACTCTACGCTATTAACGCAATCTCCAGGCAGGCAGTCTGCAGCAATCTTCAACAGGCTCCACGCTATATATCAGTCTACAGGTAGAACAATAGCATTTCTTCTTCACGCAGCCTCAACAGGGTATACAGGCCAGCACAATCTCTCCACGCAGCTCTTCACTCTCCACGCTGGTCTGGCAGGTGCACAGCTTTCACCATTGTTTCAACGCACAGCTCCTTGACAACGCAGCATATTCAACGCTGGTTTTCACGAAGATGAGGGCAGTCGCACTCCACGGTGTTCCCTCATAAAACTAGGGTTTCCACATATCTTCGCATGTACATTTTCAAAAGCATAAAGGAAACAATGGTTCAATGCGTGCAGCAATGCACAAACAATCGTAGCTCAGCCTTATCAGCGAATTAGGGTTCACTCAGAAAATTAGGTAATATACGACAGTCTTCTCTACGCAGGATGGTCTTCAAAGTTCAAAGAAATGGCATAGCAATTAACACAATGCAGCAGATATCTACAACTATAGTTGCCACCAACTGGACAAACCCACGAACCTGGTATCAACGCTCGGTGCCTGAAAGCTCCTTACATACCACTGTAACAGCGCCTGATGGTTTTGAAGGTATCAAAGGCGATGAACTTTGAATGGCCAATTTTCTGAAACTCTTCAAAGTTTTAAATGATCAACTTGGAACTGAAGCCGGCCTTTAAAATTCACATTCACTTTTGTGGCCGAGACAACCAGAATTCCTTCAACGCAGCACTAGACATGGAGGAGATGAAGCGTTAGGGTTAGGTATCAAACGTATGAGCAGAAAATAAACTCACATAATGAATGCGCGCAGGGGCAGACTGGCAGGCAGTCTGGCAGCCAGGAGGGCGCAGAATTGCAGAATGCCAGAACAACATGCAGCAGGCAGGAGTTATGGAAGACAGCCCTGCTCTGATACCACTTGTTAGGTATAACTCCCGATTCATTAACTATTCCAATGCAAAAGCCTATACTTATACAAATCTCCTGGCGGTTGGGTTTCACCTACCGCTCAGCCTGTTTGGCTTCCTATCTATTCATATTCCTATTTTTTATTTATTTACAATAATCCTGACGGATTATTCTAACAGTTCTGACAAGGTTAGCAATTCCATTCGTATAAAAGTTGGTTTCTTAATTCAAAGTTAGCGAGGTTGGTCAGTTTGGCAACCCCTCCATTATACTTGTCTCTTGTGTATGTTTACTTGATGAATGCAATTGGCTAGGTAATAATTCGGTTAAGTTAAACAACAAACGATAAGTAAAGCTTCCGCATGGCTAGGCGTAGTCTGCCAAGAAGCTCTTGAGCAACCGAGTCATCGAGAGGCATCTTAGGCAGTGCCGCACACCACGGTTAAAACGCAAAAGTGACACACGTTTGATCATGGTTGTGACACTATGTGCATATGGCACACAACTTAACAAGGAAGGAAACTTGTGAATTCTTCAAAAAGCTGGGTAAACATGAATCTAAGTAAACCCCTTCCAAATAAGACAGCACCCAAAAATGAAGCTTCATCCATGGAACAATATGTGGATTATGAGAACATTCCATTCACACAGATCTTGCCATGAATACTGCCACTTTGAAACATCATTCCCTTCGAAACCAAAGGCCTCCTCTCAGGATCAAGATAACAATATCAAAACCAAAATACAAGCTCAACCTTCCTCAGGAAAGCAGGTCCAGAAAGCAGAAGATCCATCAAAACCTCCAAGAAGATAAAAGTTTGGTACCTGGGTCCCTAAAAGCTAACCTGATTTATCTGTAGGGTGAATTTTATGTATTAAAAAAAACCACTCAAATTTGTATGCCCCTTCAGCAAAAAGATTAAAACCTCATGTTCAGCCTGAGTCTATGCAGGGAATGTTCCATGATTATTGATTCCTCATTTTTTGACCCAACGCTTTAAGAATATATCCCCAGCAAAGTTGTTGGATATGGCCCTGTCACGAGGGGCAATGGATAGTCTGCTGGGTAATCTGGTCTCAGGATTCTCTCCCATGGCATTCAAAAACAGCAACAGCTCTGAAAACTTCCTGTCCTTCAGATGATAAGGATGGAGAACTGTTAGATAACTAGAGATAGTACCAGGTCAGTATTCAATCTCCCTTATTCACCTAGCATTCAAACCCATAGTTGAAAAAATCACGAGATTTTCAAACGTGATTTTTGGTAAAAATCAGACCACACGAAACTTTCAAAAGATCACCGATTCTTTAGAAAAAATCACACCACAATAGTAAAAAATTGCCAAGCTCCCAAGCAGCATGGTTAAAGGCATTTTGGGGGTTTCATTTCACTTGTTTCAACTTGGTTTTGACTTGGAGAAGGGCACGAATACCATTTCAATGCTTCCACGTTTCCTCACAGGCTTTAACCATGCTTTGGACTCGCTGTGCATTCCAACAAAAGTCTCATAACTGCTAAGTCACATGTTTCGAATTCGAATTTGAGTTCGATGACCATTTGATTCGATTCGAATTTGAATTTCTCTATGAGGTACGTCTGAGATTCGTCTTTAGATTCGTATATATATATTCTAACTTCTAAGTCACCGTGTTCGCCGTTTTTTCCCTTGAAAATCGAAAATCAGCGAATATTTAAGTCAGCCGAATTTTTCCTTCAAGTTCGGCGCATTTTATTCCAAACTCGCCGCCATATATTCTCCACTGATGTCAGTGTGTATTCTGGACTAAAGCCATCGTGAAGCATTGAAATCGTCGATTCTCTCAGTTTGTGTGAAATCCATGGCTAGCTTTCCACACTACGCAGAGGGTCGTCGCTGTTGTGAATTCGAAAAAAGGACACAAGCAGACTCGCAAAAGAAGACAGTCGCAGACTCCCTAGGGTCGATTCCATTGAGTTGTGAATGACAGGCTGACTCCATTGAACTGTGAACGACTGGCAGCCGTAGGTTTGTTTTTGCATTCAACTATTTTATTTGTTTTAGGTTCATATGTTTACGTTATTATTTATTATTTATCATTAAACTTGTTTGTTGCTTGTGATGTTGGACATAAAATATTTAATAATCTTATTATTATTAACATTAAAAAACTTAATTAATATTATTTCTCATCTAAAATTTTATTATATATACTTAATTTTATTATATACATGTAGTAGTATACTAAAACCAAACTAACATTAACACTAAATTATTAAAACTAATATTAATATTAACATAATACTAAAAATTGTTAAATATTAATATTTTTTTTTTAATTTTATAGTTTCTCGAATTTAATGCCGAATTTTATCACCAAAATTTTCATTGCCAAATTTTAGACGAATTTCAAAGTCGCTGAACTCGAACACGAATTCGAACCAGGTGACTTGGTATATATTAACTGAAATATAGTACAAACTAAAAAAAAATTACATCAACAATTTACTCGTGGAACTGGAAATACGCAACTCACGGTTTGTTTCAACTTTCAGCTCAACTCAGATAAATTTATTCTCAAGTGCGATTAACTTCACTCTTCAATGGTGGCACAGCATAATCACGGATCTATGACTGCAATTGCACTTGTAGATTATAGTCTGTAACTCAAACAGCTGGTGATTGAGCAGTAGCAACGATTCGTGAACATTGAGATGGAAACTCAGAGTCATGAGCTCTAAGCCCTAGCATGAGGGTTTCTTTCCTAAGCAAAGATAAGCAGAGAGGAAAAACTTTGCGCATAGGTCAGCAATTGAGACTGGAGTAAGCAGACCGTAGCATGTTAGGAGTAAGGTTTAAATGAAAAAACCAGCCCCAAATGTTTTTGATATTTTTATTAAATTTGCCTTCAGATTCGATCCAGCTTGAGATTCAGCAAAATTCGAACCTGAAGGTTCAAATTTGCCAAATCCTGTGACTTAGCATAGTTGTGGATTCAAAGGAGGGCACAGTTACCCTTTTTTCATTCAAACCGTGGTCTCCGTCTGGAGAAAGGAGTGCAGATAAACCGGTTTTGTGGAGAGGTCGCTGGCTTTAACGTTGACTACGAGTTGTGACCCACCAAACAGTCATTTGCAAACACATCGGACGTGTTCATCTTCAAACTTCAACTACAGGTCCACAAGAGAGGGAGTTTTTAATTTTTCCATGGGTTAAGTGAAACTGTGAAACTTGAAAGTCTGCTGCTGAATCGCTCAAGTGGTGACACTGCACAGGGAAACGCACAGGTCGGACTCCTATTACACTTTAGATTTTGCATACTTTAAATTTTTATCCAAGTTTTGCTCACTGATCCATGTTTGTGACTTCCAATTGACTCATTGAGTATATTATCAGCTATAATACTACTGTTATAGTGATAAGTTGTTCATTGATGGTTGAACTAGACAACTAGTTACCAAATATCCATTTACAAATTTGCAATTTTGCAGTGAACTCACTAATAAGAGTTAGACTGTTAGTTAGTAACTTCATGTACACAGTAAACTGTTTGATGGAAACATATCAGTAAAAATGAAAATAGTTAAGGACATTACATTTCATAAATTCATCCCTTTTAGTAGTAAATTAGTAATCTAATCTAGATTCTAGAGGTCTGATGTTTTAAACCTTTGACAAGCCTGCTGTTAGTTTTCTCGTATTGGGATTTAATGCCGTTTTTTGTTTATTTTGGTGCCCTATGATAGATTTTTGAGGCTATCCATTTCCTTGCAAATATGCCAAAGGCATTGGACTCATTTTGGCAATACGCCAACCCTGAAGATGGAACAAACCAACAAAGACTGAAATACAAATTGCGTGAGCAACATATGACAGGAGGCATTAGCAGGTTGAAGTACCATTTGGCAAAAGTCTCTGGCCATGATGTGGGACTTTGTACTGTGGAACAAACCAACAAAGACTGAAATACAAATTGCGTGAGCAACATATGACAGGAGGCATTAGCAGGTTGAAGTACCATTTGGCAAAAGTCTCTGGCCATGATGTGGGACTTTGTACTGTGGTTATCCCCGCGATTGTGAGATCTGCCCATTACGCAATTCACTCGAAGGATAGAAAAAGGGAAGAGGCAGCTGCAAACAGAGCTGAATTTGCAGCTGGTGTAGTGGCTAGAACATCAGGGACATATACCACTAAGGGTAGTGGCACTTGTAGGGACTCCATGCCCATTGATTCTCATTCACCTACCGTAAGGTTTGCCTCATCTTTCTTTCTCACACGGACTGGAAGTGGTGCACAACCTTCCATCACATTGACGATTAAAAAAAAGAAGAATGAAGCAGATAGGCTTATGGGGAGGATGATTTTCTGGAGTGACTTGCCTCTTAGCATCACAACAAAACAATCCTTTTTTTCAACTGATGTGTGATGCCATAGCTATTGTTGGCCCAAGGTACAAGTGCCCTACATATGATGAGATTCAGGGTCCAATTCTTCAAGCAGAGAAGAAGGACATTAACACTAGATTGGAGGAGTTCAAACAGTCATGGGAGACTTCCCGATGCATAGTGATGTCCTATGGTTGACAGAAGGGAAGGGTAGGATCCTTCTCAATTTCTTCGTACATTGCCTTAAAGGTACTATGTTTATCAAATCTGTTGATGCATCGGCACAAATAAAAGAAGCGGCATTGTTATGTGAGTCGATGGATGGGATCCTCCAAGAGATCGGTTTGCACAATCTGGTGCAAATCATCATAGATAATGCAGCTAATTATGTGGTTGTTGGTAGATTGCTTACGGAAAGGCACCCCTCGGTGTTTTGGACTCCATGTGTTGCACATTGTATGACTTGATGCTAGAGGATGTGGGAAAAATTCCCTTCATCAACTATGTTGTTGATCACGCTAGGAGTATCACCAAATTCATATATAACTATGCTTTTGTTCTTAGCCTCATGATGAGATACACAAAAAACAGGGAGTTGTTGCATCCTGGAACCACATGGTTTGCCACCAACTTCATTTCTCTTCAGTCTTTGCTTCGATCTTAATTTGAGATGAGGCAAATGTTTGTTTGTGATGAGTGGCGTTATTGCACATACAGCAAGATGTTGATTTTTTTGAGCAGCATCGAGAGCCCTTCTCTTAGGAGAATGGGACCACCTGGCCCGAGACCACAGTGAAGACTCAATACAGTGTTGAGGGACCATTTTGTTGAATGGTAGGTATCTAGTCTGGGAACATGATATAGACCAAGCTCTGCCCTGGGTAGACTCAATGAGCCGAATATTTATTCGCTCACACAATGAATTCACCAAAAGACTTGGTAAATCAGATAAGCCATAAGGCAAGTATATATATTAATGATAAGATAAGAGATGATATGTTACAAATGGTGGCCCTCCCTTAAATATGGCTTGGGCATTTAATGTTGAGGAGATGCCTCATTTCATAACCTAACTTAGTTAACCTAATTATTAATTATTTAATTATTATCTTATTTTATGTTCGTTACATTGCCACTCTCTTAGAAAGGCTTTGTCCTCAAAGCCTTATAATGTTGTCACGTTGTTCTTTGTGATGTTGTGGCTGATGAAACATGTCGATACGAACTGCTAAGTATAGAGCATAACTTTCGATACGTGGATGGGTCAATCCACCATAAATTGATTTGTTGTTGACTGCTGGGATTCCCTACTGATCAGTCGTTATGAGCTTTGATCATATTAGTATCATTATCTTTCGACATTTCCCACTTTTTAGAATTTCGGTTTTTATGGTTGGGGTGTCGATAGGGAATTTTCACAATGTCATTTTCTTTTACGAGTGTCGTCTTTTGAGCATTGATGTGAGTTGAAAGTTGTATTTTCATTCCTCGAGGTTTTAAGGTTTCAATTTGTATCTTTTCCAAGTTCCAACTCGTTTGCCAACTGCACGTAATCATTTTGAAACTTCTTAATCACTTCTACTTGCGCTTTTCTGTCATCTTTAGACTTCTTAAGTTGTTCCTTAAGATCTTTGTTATGACTTCTAATGCAACTATTTTCTTCCTGCTTGTTTAAAAGTTTCCCTTCAATGTCTTCCGTAGATTGTTTCGTCTTTCGACTATTTTTCAACTTCTTAATTTTTGTGACTAGTGTTTTGTTATGATTCCTTAATCTGAAAATTTCTTCAGAATTGTTGGATAGTGTTTTATTACTTCTTGCGATCTTCGACTTATGAGTCTTTTTAGAGTCGTCATTTTGTTGTTGAAGAACTTTTATCTGTTGTCGATACTGGTCGATCACTGACTCTTGATTTTCTAATTTATATCGTAATGCGTTAGTTCTTCATCCTTGTCGCTAACGATTTTGTTCAACCATTTTATTTTTGCTTCGTAATCGTTTATTTCTTTCTTTATATCTTGATTTTTCAATCTCTGATTAAAATCGTTTTCGTCTTTTAATTTCTCAATTTTGGCAGACAATTTTTCTATATATTTTTTCTGGTCGAAAATTTTTTGTTCCTTGAGCTCTTTTTGCATCTCATGTATTTTAATTATTACTTCTGAGTTCGTATTTGTGTGTCGTAATTCTTCATTGTCTCTTCGATAACGGCTTTAACTTGGCTTCTAATTTCTCTATTTGTAGTCGCCAACCAGATTCCATTATCTTCGATTTCTTCGACACTAGATGGTTGTCTGGACTATAGATGGTCTTCGATTTTCTTCGACTTTGTTCTCTTTGTATTAAGTTAAATAAACTTTTTTTCTTTTTTTTCCACAAATATTAATTATTTTAATAAAATAATAAAATTATTATTATTATATTTTTTTGACTTTTTTTTCTTTTATTTTTGCTCCACTTTTTTTTATTCCAAAAATTAGTCTTTTTTAAACTTAAATAATAATAATTATTAAGAACAATAATAATATTATATATATATATATAGATATATATTTTATATAATAATAAAAAATTATTATATATAATAATAATAGTAATATTATTAAAATATATATATATTTTTATAATATTATATTATATTAACAAGAAAAATATAATTTTTGTTGGTTTGTGATGGAGGAGGCTGCGATGGCGACGATGGTGGCAGCATGGAGGGACGAGCGCGGAGACGGAGTATTGCAAAGGCACAAGGGAGGGCCGATGAGGGATGTTGAGATTGCTGGTGGTCGAGCGAACGAAGACGAGAGATGGGTGAAGATGGAGGGCTGGAGAGCAGGGAAAGGCATAGCGCACGCGGTGTTGGTGGTGGAGCACGCGTAGAAGTTGGTGGGGGCATAGCTGGCAGAAGCTGAGAGGGCACCGGTTGTTGAGAGAGAATATGCGAGGTGGAAGGGGAGCTGGGGTGACACAGGCGGAAGAGGGGTGAGTGTGGGAAGGCTGCGGAAGAAGCAGAAGGTTGCACGAGGGGTGTTCTGGGAAGGCTACGAGAGAAGGAGAAAGTTGCGGGGCTGGTGTAGCAGACGGAAGAGGGGTGAAGTGGTGGTGGTCGTTGAGAGCATGGTCGTGGCGCTGAGAAGTGTGGGAAGGAGGGTTAGGAGCAAAGGAGAAGAGGAGGGTTGGTGGATGCGTCAAAGCATGAAGAGAGTGTAGGAAGTGTGGAGGGCAACATGGAAGGGAGCGTGGAGTGGAAAGTGGAGGACGAGGAGCTGGGAGAAGGGGGGAGCGTGGAGCAAGAGGTTGCGGAGGGGAGTGGCAATGCACGGGGGTGGACGATGGTGTTGTTTACGTCGAAGAGTGTGGACAAAGGATGGAGGGGAGGAGCAAATGGAAATGCCATATGGTGAGGTCAAGCGGCAAGGAGGAGGGAATGGGTGGTGGCGGTAGAGTGGTGGTGGAGGGCGTGGGAAGGAGGAGCGACGAGAGCGTAGAGGAAGGAGCGGAGTGAAGTGGTGTGGAGTAGGGCAGCAGGGAGGAAGGAGGGCTCGAGGCTCGCGAGGGTGGCAGCTGGATGCACGAGATGGCGGCTGGAGGAGTTGAGGGGATGATTATGGATTAAAAATCCTATTGAGTCAGAGAAGCTCTGCAATTATGACTAAAAGCCAAAATATGGTTAGGGGCCAAAATCAGAAGCGCTCTAATACCAAATGAGCCAAATATTTATTCGCTCACACAATGAATCCACCAAAAGACTTGGTAAATCAGATAAGCCATAAGGCAAGTATATATATTAATGATAAGATAAGAGATGATATGTTACAAATGGTGGCCCTGCCTTAAATATGGCTTGGGCATTTAATGTTGAGGAGATGCCTCATTTCATAACCTAACTTAGTTAACCTAATTATTAATTATTTAATTATTATCTTATTTTATGTTCGTTACACTCAACCTCGTGTTGAGTAGACATCTGGTCCAAGACCACGTTGTAGACCAGTCTAAGACTGGTAGACTCAGCTTAGATTTGAGTAGCCATTCTCTTAGAGAATGGAAGCACCTTGTCTGTTACCAGGAAGGCACTGTAAGCCCTGGACTAGGTCTAGGCATGTGTGGCATTCTGACCCTTCATCTATGGGCTTCGTGTACTTCTCCAAGGATTAGCTACCCTTGGTTAACTTACCCTAGTACCACATCTAGGTGTCACACAGAGTGTAAGATAAAAGAATTAGTAACTCTCTTGGTTTATGATGATGTACTTTTGGAATCAAAAAGGACCACAAGTAATGACCACAAGGGCACTTGGAAAAAGGTCAAAGTCAAAAGTCAAAATTAAATAAAGACTTTTGTACCAAAGGAAAAGGACCACAGGTGGAAGTCAAAAATAAATAACAACTTTTGGTAAAAGTCAAAGATAAATAAAAAAGACCTTTTGGTAAGAAGGTAAAAGTGAAACTAAGAAAAGATTAAAATATTATTATTTTTATCTTTTCTAATTTTGGTCCCCTTAACAGGTAAATGAAGGCTATATAAGAAGATCAAGTCTTCTCATTATCATATACAAGTTTGCTCTCACAGGTGAAGATACTATTTTTGCTGAAGAAGACTGTTCTCTTGCCTCAGCTAGGGCATCCTCAGCAAACCCTCAGCTAGGGTTTTATCAGGAAATATACCTTCAGCATTTTTTTTGGACTGCCACCTTCAGCATTCATTTTTCTCTCTCTGGCAGCCTTCTTCAATTTCTGTTGGGCAGATAGGGCAGCTGAGATTCTCGTTGTCAGCCTTCTTTTCTTTTCTGGGCAGCCCGAAATTAGCAGCTGGCTACTACAGCAGCACCGGGCAGCCTTGTAGAGGCCACAGGCTACTACAGCAGCATACCCGGGCTGCCTTACAGGCCATGGTCTGCTCAACAGCAGACCCGAAAGCCCATTTGGGTTGGCCCTAGGGTCTCGGGCAGACCCTAACTGCCCACAGCAGTAGATCTGCCCTTTGGGCAGATAACCCATCTTCTCCCGGGCAGCCAAACAGAGAATAACAGATCCGTACAAACAGGAAGAGAGTGAGTTTTTTGCAGGCAGGTAAAAAGTCAACGGGCAGACAGTGAATGAGTTTTCCGGGCAGCTGATAAAATCTGGGCAGGTAAAAGCTAATTTTGGGGCAGCCTGTGTTTCTGGACAGTCTGTTTTTTTTGTTGTTCCTGTGCAGGCCCTAATTTGTCCAAAACAGATCTGATATTTTATGTTGACAGTTTTGACTAATTATGGGCAGATCTGGAAATTGAGTACCTAGGGTTTGAAACCCTTATCTGAATTTTTAATGAGATTTTTTACTGTGACTGGTAAATACTAAACACTCAAAGAAACGTAACAAGTAAAAACTTGAACAAAGCAATTAAATTCATAATTTCATTGTACTTTAAGATCCTCTATCGTATTGTTTTCTCAGGCCTCAAGAGTCGAAACTCATTAAATTTTTTATGACCCTCTTACAGGTTGAAATTCCCACACCTAAATGAGTTGGTGTATGTCCACTACAATCTCTGACTATGGATGAAGCAGGTGGAGCAAACACCCAATGTGGATGCCATTTCCTTGGACAATTTTAATGTATTGTCCAAGTGGAGGGTGGAGACTGAGTTGCCCATCATGGAGGGGTCACCTGCATGGTTAGAGGAGGAGGTGCAAGAGCAGAAGGAGGAGCAGTTTGAGGCTTGATGGAAGGCGATGTGCCTGCATTAGCACCACCTTCTACACCAATTGATGTATGTACTTTGGCACATCATTCGGAATCTAGTTCAAGGCCAGGACATTCTACTGCTAGGGGCAGACTGGATAAACATCCCATGATCTTCTCCTGTAAGAGGGGAAGACGGCATTGATTTTTGATATCATATTATCAAAGACAGATAGTTAGTTGCTAGTTTTGTGACTTTTTGTGATGTCATTTTGTATCGGACCATTGGTTGTCCACTTTTGAGTACTCTTGGACAGATATCACTATCAGGGTTTAGGATTCACTGTTCAGTATCAACAATGATGTATCATTTTATATTTGGCATGACTACATGATATATATCAATGCTTTCTCCATATTTATGTGCCAATGTATTTATCTGATGTTGTTGTGCTTTATATGTTTAAAATTATGAAAAAAATGAATATATTTTGAGCTTTAATGTTGGTCGCGGTTTGCCGATTTTTTCGCCGATATTGCCGAAACGATGCCTGTTGGACCCTCGCTGATTTCTGTCGGCGACAATGTTTTCAAGAATGTTCAACCCTTCTGAGCTCACATTGGCCCTCCCTCTCTGCAACTGTGTCAACTCTTCTGAAACCACGTTGCCTCTCCCTTTCTCTCAAAACCCAAGTCAACCCCTCTTAGACAGCGTCCCTGAATTCTGTAACAAATTCCCACGTTTTCCTTCCCCTCCCAAGGTCACATCAGCCCTATTTTCAGATCTACGCATGTGTTGGCTTCCTCCATGAACCTGTGTTGACTTTCTCCATGAGCCCGTGTTGACCCTCTCTGGCAGCACATCAACCCCGAATTCTGTCAACAGGTCAGCAACAGCCTTCAACAAATAACAGAAAAATTGAGTGCCTCAGCTAAGTCTGCATGGATGCATATTCATTATAGGACTCCAATATAACTACTATTTGTACACAGGTCCTGCCCTGTTCTCCCTTCTAAACCATGTCTAAAGTCTACAACGAGAGGGTCCCACCCAACCTAATTCTGAATTTGCTATGGAAACTTCTGCCCCAACTGAGACAACCCTGCCAGACTTCACACCAAGTTCTAGCTCCGTGTTTGTACGAACAGCGATTAGCAAATTGGATTACAATGGCAATAAGCTGGAGATAAATTGCTTGATGTACTCTTCTCCCTCTTCCACCTCTACTTCTACTTTTATTTAAAAATTATGATACTGATCTTGAGTTGTGACCTCTTGCCTCTTAGGGTTTTCCTCGTCTGCTTTACCTAGATCCCCCTTCTCTCCTTTTCATTTTGTTTCCCTCGTTTTCTATGAACCTTTTAGCATCTAGGAATGTTCTAGATGCTCGCATAGTCTATTGACAACTTATTGTACTCTATAATCCCACTGACATGTTTATGAGTCATTTGTTGGAGATTAATAAACTTATCTGTGAAATGGTTTTAGTGTTTCCATCAGTGAGATTAGCATGCTTCGGAGCTTGGTCTCATATATGACTGTTTGACAATCCAAAAGTAATTCGAAGAATATTAGGATAGCTACACTCGTATATAACAATCCAATAGTTAGATAACATGTTATAACAGTAGGGGAAATCATAGACACCTTAACATGTTAGACCGACAGTGGAAATCATAGAAGCTTTAGATGATAGCATCATTTTTCACTTTTGGCACTGGTGCAATATATGACATCCAACAGATTGATGTAATTGGAGGTATAGGTATCAATCTCATTAGACCTGAGGAGTAGCTTAGTTGGTTGGTCCTTTTGAGTCTGAGACCGAAGTAGTCGAGGTTGGAGGTTCAATTCTCTGGGTCCTTTGGGGTTAGGCTCCCTATCTTGGGGCCGACAGGGTGAGGCCCCTTCGGGTGGCCCCCCTAAGAAATATTACCATGGACGTAGCGAGCCCTCCATCTTCCGAGGATGTGAACCATATTAAAAAATAAAAGTATCGATCTCGTTAGCTGTCGCTATAATATTTGTCTTCAAGGCTCATCAAAATTCTTTAGTTATCTTGTTATAATCCTCAAAGTCAGATGACTGGATTCAAGATATCAACTGACAATAGACATCAACAAGATGATGGCACTTAACATTGAATCTTCAGCTGGCATGACTCACAAGAGCATTCCACTTTCGACGCTCCTATAGATCAACCTACAACATAATTGTCACTTTAAAAGCAAAAATTGATCTGCAGTGAATGCTGCAAAGGTATGCCTTGAAAGGACAAAGGCTTCAACATAAACAAGGTATGCACAATCATACTTTGATTGGAATCTACACGTTTAACTTGTATCCTATTTTGTTCGATATAATTTAGAAACAAATTACATCAGTCCTTGCACCATAGGAATGATGAAAAAATACAATATGCATCTGCCACTCATGGATAAGAGATCTATGGAACACTGCAAACTGTATACATCATATTGTCGGCATCTTACATGCCTCATTTATTTTCTTTTTAATGGTGTGTATAAAAAATAAAAAATGGATTGTGACATTCCTTATTACAAATGTAAAGTGAACACACATATTATTATTGTCTTCCAAACAGAAAAAAAACAAAAACAAAGATATTAAATTTTGGTCATTATAACACTTAGCAATTGGACAGGAATGTTCTTTCTGTAATAGAAATTCAGCCTGGAGACCACTCTCAAAACTTGTTCATCAGCTCTGCCTTCCAAAAGAAAACCCACCTGGAAAGCCACAAATACCAACAATATCCCCACGCTTCACACCAGCATGATGCCGTATGAACTCAGACTCCTCCATTCCTGAGTTCCTGGAAAGAAAAATTAAATGATGAATATCAACCACAGAAATAATCTTTTCAGTCAAGTTTCAACTTTTATAGAAGACTACTATATTCAGATTGAAAGAAAAATTTAGTTAAATTGTTTCAGAAAACATCAAAGGGAAGAACAAATGTTTGCAAGTAGAAGTCATATCATGTAAAACTATTGAAACAGTTCATAGATATACCTAAAGTAATCCTCTGAAGCTTATATTTTGCAGTACAAAAAGTAGTAAGGATAGTTGATATGAAAGTAAGGAATGACTTTCTGGATAAATATGTTGTTAATAATGAATCAGCAATGATTTAATCTCAAAGTTACAAAAACCATGGGTACAATCAGAATTGGCAGAAGATTCAAGTGCAGGTGTGGCACTCATCCTAAAATTGGGAATTGGGAAATTGGAACCCTAACCCTAATTTTTTAAATTTTAACTTTATATTGAAAAACAAAGAAACAAAATTTCAAGAGACGACTATGAATTAAATTTAAAGCATATCAACCACTAGATACTAAATTAGTATGTTGTACATCATGATTCAAATTTCATACATCATAACAGCATATGTATCAGTATCAGTGTTATTGGAACCGGTCAGGTTCAGGCAAAACCGGCCGGTACGACCGGTTTACAAGGTCTCCCGACCCGGTCCGGGGCCTGAACCCTTTGGACCGCCAGTTTGATTCAAACCGCCCAGGAACTGGCCCAAAACCATCAAACCGGCCGGTTTTGACCGGTTCCGTACGGTACGAAACCGGCCAGTCCATACTGTTCCGTACAGCAGCCGCAAATGGGCCCACAGATTTCAACTTTTTTTTTAAACAAAAAAACCCTAATCCTAAGGACCTAAACCCTCCCTAATCCCATTGTGGTGTTATTTGAAGACCCCCAACGCCCTCTATTATCTTCACACTATTCATTCCATCTCTTTGGAGTTATTGAGAGCAAAGTTTCTTGGGCAGTTTTGGAGGGTTATTGAGCTGAGTTCGTTGGGTGTTTTGGGTGAAGTTCTTGGGCAGAGTTAGAGACTTGTTTGTAGGGCGCTTTTGGAGAATTCTTGGGCCACCATTTTGGAGCAGAGTTGCAGTGGTATTTTGTTGGATCTTCTTCAAGCATTTTTTAAAGATTTGTGGCTGCCATCAAGTTGTTCTTTGGGCTGCTATAGCGCTATTCTTTGGCTGCTATTTCTTCTCAAACTTTGCAAGGAGTGTGAAGGTATGTCCATTATCAACACTCTTCCCTATTCTCCTCTTCTGTTATAAATTTTTCTTCTTATTGATTAATAAAAACTAGGGTTTTATTTTCAGATTTTTGTTTGAACTTTTCCATGGCTCCAAACGATAGGAGGGATCCAGCATGGAATCATTGCCAATTGGATGGCAATGGGAAAAAATATGCAATTACCATGGGAAGAAAATTGTTGGGGGGGGTATCCACAGAATAAAACAACACTTAACCCATGCATGGGCCAATGTTGAGCCATGTCCAAAAGTCTCTAATGATTTGAGAGCAGAGATGCTAAGTAGTATTGAAGCCTTCCAAGAAGAAAAATCCAAGGCAAAGAACATTCAAAAAGACATAGGGAGAAGTTCCATGCAAACTGAGTTTGATAGTGACTATGAGGGTGATACCCCTCAAAATGAAATGCCTAGTTTTGAAGAATCTTTCAGCTTTCCTATTAGAGGGAGAGTGGGACCTAGAGCATCCAATTTCAAGAGGCCACGTAGAGGCACTGGTAGAGGGCTTGACTCTTTCTTTGTCCCCTGCACTACCCCTGGTGATCAGCCCACCAATGATGCTAAATGGAAGAAGATGGAGAAGGTGGTTGCTTGGAAGTGCATTGCTAGATGGTGGTATGATGCGGACATACCTTTTAATGCATCTAATTCTTCCTATTATCAATCTATGATAGATGTTATAGCTTCATGTAGTTCAAGCTTCAAAGGCCCTCATTTTCATGATATCAGGGGGGGCCTTTTAAGAAATGAAGTCCAAAGAATAGATGAATACCTCAAGGAGTTCAAACAATCCTGGAGTAAAACAGGGTGCACAATAATGTCCGATGGATGGAGTGATGGAAAATCCCGCACCATTCTCAATTTCTTGATTGCTTGCCCAAAAGGAACCATGTTTCTTAGATTTGTGGATGCCTTTGCTCAGGTGAAGGATGCACAGCTATTATTTTGTATTTTGGATGAAGTAATTGAGCAGGTGGGGGCACAGAATGTTGTACAGATCATCATTGACAATGCCTCTTACTATGTTGCAGCGGGAAGGATGTTAGAGGAAAAACACCCCACCATTTGGTGGACACCATGTGCAACACATTGTTTGGACCTCATGCTTGAGGATATTGGCGAAATTAAGTGGGTGAAAAAGTGTGTGGAGCATGCAAAATCAATAACCAGGTACATCTACAACCACTCATGGGTTTTGAGCCTAATGAGGAAGGACACTGGGGGTAAAGAGCTAGTTAGATCAACGATTACACGATTTGCAACAAACTTTCTTTCGTTGTAATCCATTGTTGATCAAAAAGCCAACCTAAGGAAAATGTTTTCTTAGGATGAGTGGAATGAATCTCAGTGGAGTAAAAGGGTTGAAGGGAAAGAGGTAGCTACCAAAGTGTTTGAAAAGACATTTTGGAAAAAGGCAGAAGAGATTGTTTTGTTCAGTAGCCTCTTGTGAAAGTGTTGCAAATGGTGGATGGTGATAAACCTTCCATGGGTTTTATTTATGAGGCCATGGATCAGGCCAAAGAAGCAATAAAGGCAAGATATGGCAACAAAAGGCAGAAAGATGGAACAGACAACTCCACCGTCCTTTGCATGCAGCACGCTACTACTTAAACCCAAGGTAAGAAATTGTAAAATTCAAATTCACCGTTATAAGATTTGTTATAATTTCAACCTTTTAGGTTCAACTTCAAAGTTTCAAACATAGTAAACTAATGAATATTGTTGGTCTTTTAAACTTTGAACTTTTAAAGGTACCACTATACAAAAGACTTTGAAGCAAATAATGATGGGGAGGTAAAAGATGGATTGTATAAATGCATTGAACGCATGGTTCCTGACCCCAAGACACAAGATTGAGTATGGCCATACGAGGGAGATCCAAGGATACCCCTGGTAAGAAATTTGAAAGTTTTAGCTTTGGCTTGAGTATGGCCATACAAGGTAGATCCAAGGATCCACCTAGTAAGAAATTTGAAAGTTTTCAAATAATATAAATATTATTGAAAGTTTTCAAAGTCATTTACTGAAACTTGTTTGCATTCAACTCTTTTTGCGGCCTATTGGTGGTAACAATTTGGTGAGCTTTGCCCTGAGTTGCAAAAGTTTGCAATTTGGATTTTGAGCCAGCCATGCAACTCTTCTGGATGTGAACACATTTGGAGCATTTTTTAACGTATATACTATACACGCCAAGAAGCGAAACCATTTGGAACACAAACGGTTGAATGATATGGTCTATGTTTAGTACAATCTTAGGCTAAGGCATAACCAATTATTGAACAAGACCCCAGCATCAGGCAACATAACCTTGGATGACTTTGATCCATTAAGAGAGTGGGTTGTGGAGTCTCAGGCACCAACCTTTGAGAATGAAGACCTTTCTTGGTTGGATTTGGACCCACTTCCAGAGGTTCTACCATCAAAACCAGGGGAATCTAGTGGGGTTCAAAATCCCACTCTGATTGAGGATTATGATGATGAAGATGAGGATGATAATGAGGATGAGGATGAGAATGATTAGGCCCTAGTTTTCGTGTTATCAGTTTATAGTTGTTCATTACTAGTAGTACTATGCTTATTTTTTGGATAGTAGGGGCCATTTAGAGCCTCTTTGTTGATGTATCTTGGTTTAGAACTTCAGTGATGCATTGTACTCGGTGCTATTTTGGTTATTTGCACCTGTACTTGCTATATATCTCAGAAACTTTGCATATGTGTATTAATGGTTTGGATTCATATGTCTCCACATGAATATATATGTTTTTTCACAAAATATGAATATTTTATGTGTTTTTTAGTCTACCGGGTTTTTTCCTCGTTTTTTTTCGTTTTCGATCCATTTCACATTTTGGGCTCTGTTGGTTCGATGACAGGTTCGGTTCTGATAACATTGATCAGTATGCATGCATATACATTTAAGAATTGAAATAAAAAATTTAATTGAACTTTAAGATTTCCAACCAAAATTTGATTTATGATTTGAAACATTGAAATGATTAATCAAATTTCATATTTTCATTATTTCATGAAAATCCATATTTCTGGACATAATGAGATTAGTCAATTCAAGCCAAATATTAAATATCATAGATATTGTAATTCAAATATCATAAAATTATAATATGTCAGCATGACAATGATAAAGAGTCAAGACTAAAGTTCTTCAAAATAACAAAAACTGGGCTTATCTGGAAAGCTCCACAATTCCAAAATGAAGAACTAGATATATGAAAATCCAGAGTGAGATCAACTGATTTGACAAATAGTCGTTGCCCTGCACATCCTCCATTGAGACAACACCTAATTTTTCCAAATTGATGACACAAAGTTACATGGGCAGAAGATGCAATACAACTACCATTTTGCCTGCCAACAACAACGACAAAAGAATCTGCCATAGACGAGTGAGACCTAGGCATTGATGTCTCATCTAAATCCCCAACATCAAAAGGATCTATATAAGAACTAGCCAAGAGAAGTTAGCCATCAAGCAATCGAGGGTATCCAAGCCTTTGCATCATTAGGAATCGCATCCCATAGCTTTGAAGGACCATCACTATGCTATAGTTTCAATGGAGATAAGATAATATAATTTTAGTAATGTCCAACAAGTGACCACAAGATTAGGTCAATGTGACTAAAAAGATGCCCATTGTGAGTACAATGTGGGATTGCAAAAGTAACTCCTATAAATATTGTGTGCAAATGGGAAAAAAAGCAAGCACAGTACATCATAAGAATCTTTGAGTCGGATCAAAAAAACCTACAAGGTATAGTAGTGGTATAAGTGTTGAAAAACATAGGGAGGGTCCAAGACTAGAGATCTCACTACTAAGAGAGAGAGAGAGAGATAATGTCAAGGCCTCCCAATCCTAATGATCAAGAACAAGGGGGGAAATTGAGGTACCAACTCACTATCAAAGTCCTTTAGTGTTGTAAAGGGATCCAACTACACAAACTTGGGGAAGGGCATAGGAATGAGAAAACCTTGCTCTGCTACCATACAAGGTTGAGAACTTTGGTTGTTCTACTGAGTCTAGGGGCGACAAGGCAAGTAGAGAGTACCCCACCTTGTACTCATCTAGAACTGGTATCTCTATCACTCTGACGAAGCATGGTCTATGGCCTAGTCTAGCAATGTCTCGTTGTCCTCAAAGATGTTGATCAACCATAAAACAGGGAGGGGGGCTCAAGCAGAGACCTAAAGCCTCAAATCTATCTAGTCTAAAGTACCTTGATGATGTGTTGGTAGTTTCTTGTTACTCTATTGATATGACAAGGCAACCTAAAAGTATGAAGTGATCCTCCTAGTGGTCAAAGGACGAGACATACCTTTAAGGAACAGAGATCTATGGCTGAGTATCTCTCTCATGAAGAGAGCTAGGCATCTCTCATAGTGATACTTAAAGAAAGTGAAGAGAGATCTCGTCGAGTCCCTGTGTATGTAGTAACAACGTATTTTGATCTCATGATAGAATGGGCACTTAAAAAGATGCATTTGTATCTACAGCTCCCATAGATGACACATCTAACAAATCATATCTAGCCACGGGATATGGTGGTTGGTCTCAACCCAAACTCTATGAGTCCCTACCAACAACTAACTAAGGGGGGTCCTAAGGGATAGAATCCAGTGTCTATCTATGTATGAGGTATGGGCAATGAGGCTCTTCCTGAACTTTAAGAAATGCTCTCAATAGAAATCCATCTTAGATCCCAGGCTCTATAGTGGTGCAAACCAAGTGACATGAATTTACAATTTGTATATGTCCTCTTTGATGGCCCAATTCAATTCTTATTTAGACGACAATAAGTGTCCTAATGCACCTAAAGATTATCTGAAATGGGGTAGGCGCTTTGGGGTGATGGTCATTAATTGGAGAACCAAGAACCCTCTGACCACCAAACCCATGTATAGCTTGTGGGGCAAGCTAAGGCCAAGGCCTCATAGGAGCAACGTATTGGGTAAGGGGTATCTCGCTCTCTTGGAGGCAAAGTCTCCAAATGCCCAAACTCTATGTAGGAAGGAGACCAAATAGTATATTGGTTCTTTAGCTCTACTAGCTACATCATGTTAGAACAAATGTTTGAAACTTTTTTCTCTAAAACTATTGGCCAGTTCACTATCTTTGTTCGGGGCCCTTTTCTTGCCCCTAAATTTAGAAAAGTACACCTCATTATTGTACTTTGCAATTTAGGCATACACTAAAGCATGCAAATGGGTATTGTATTTGGTCCATCTATTTATGATTATGTCCTTTATGGTGCCATACAAAAGAGGGCCTTTCTCTTCAAAATGTTGTTGAATAATTTCTAGTATACAACCAATTCCCTCATAAATGTCACCCAGCATAGGCACATTTGTATCACAAAGTTTCAACAAATCAACTAGTGGCTCCATTACAAGAAAAAAAGACTTAGCTTGAACCATCCAAGCCTCATCAAGAATGGTACCTCTATTACAAATTGTTTTTCCAATGTTGCTTTGTTTCCATCTTTGTCGCCATGGATTAACAACCATGGCGAATAACACTTGCCTCATGTCTAACAACCGCAAAATTAATATATAATGTGGCACAAATTTGGCTGTTACAACCTTTATAAGTTGGAATCTAACAAACTTCATATACATAGCTTGTGCATGTTGGTTGTTAGTGATAAAAATTTGAACTTCTCTTTTCTTCAAATGGTTTTTTCATCCATTCTATTTTAATTAAAAGGAATGGAATTAATTCCTTTTAATTCCATCCTTCAACAACGATGGAATTAAAAGCAACATTTAAATTATGCCCCACATAGGGGTCCAAAATAGATGGTCATATTGCGCCTCAATATTGTGCCAACTACTTTGCATGAACATGCATTATTTGTGATCACTTGCACAATATTTTAAGGGCCCACAATCTCAATTGCTTCTAAAAAAAATTGAAATCCATTAAGCATTCTTTTTTTTCTCCAAAAGCATCCTCTTTGAAATTGTAGTAGCATCTTTGCCCCACCTCATGCAATTGTAGTAGCTACAAGTGAGGTCACTAGTACTAAGTGAACTCAAATTACATTAATACCAATCAACACCACTCACAAGGATAGGGGCAAGTACGCAGTTACAATGGGCGAGCACACCAATATAATCATCCCTCTTTAACAAGGGTGGATTGAACCCAAATGACCAAAGGCTAAAACAATAGCCACAACCAACAAACCCCATAGAAGGGAGGAGCATGCACCACATGAATCTTGATCAAAGGTGAGGTGAACTTCAAATCTAACTTGCCTCCTTGATGCACAATGGTGTTGTTGAAATTTTTCTCTCCCTACAAATAATTATGAAACAAAGAAATAATTGTTTCTTCTTAGAAGTTGCCATGTTCTATCATTCATTGTAATTTAGTATGCAGAATTGTATGAATCAAGTCACCTTTTAGACACAATTGAATCGGGTTTTCCAAATCTAACTAAACATGCACCTTTTTTTGTTTTTATATATCGTCACAATGTTTTGACACAAACCACATTACAACAATCACATCCATCAAGATTTGGTGTTGCTCTTTGTGCTCCTCCGATTTTGACAAAATGGAAATTCCTTTGGCATCACTTGCATTGATGAGCGAATCATTTCTTCACATCTATGCAACCACATATCACTATTGAGCTAATGCAACACATTCCAACAACCTTCAAAACCTCTACTGGAATCACCTAAATCTTGCGCACAAATTCTAGATAATGATTTAATACTTTGGACCGTGGTGTTAAGATTGCTTGGAATTGGACAAAAATTTAATAATGATAATTACATATCAATATTATCACGATTACTTCGCATTGCTCAAATTGTTGGCTATTATAGAGTATTGGTGTAGATTGATTTAGAGGCAAATCACTTCAAAGTTTTGATGGTAGTAATGGTATTCCTTGTTCCAGATAATGGCTCTGTTATTTCCTCCAATTGGGCGCTCTTCTATAATCATTTATGCAATATTGATTTCTTCTCTTGGAAACGTTGTGCCTAAATGACCTCATTGCCTTGAGCCACATCAAATTCAATGCACCGTGCTTTCTTCAACAACACACATTTTGTTCTTAGTTGCTCTCGCACACCCTTTATTTAAACCATAATACATAAATAAAAATCATAACAAGTTCATACTCTCAAGTGGAGTTGTTTGCTTCATTACAGCATCCATACGAAGTAGGGTCTCTTTGGTAACCATGGATGAGTTTGCTAGGCTTGTGTGGGTTCGGGTTTGTGGTATTTCCAAGTGTTCCACAGGGACGTGCCTCACAGGGTCAAGGGCGCGCCCCCTACGCTTCCCACGCCCCGAGGCTGGGGAGGCTCTATGGGAAACGTTTCCCAATGCCCCCCTTTCTGCAAAACTTGGGGAAACGCAGGTCTAGGGGTTTCTCGGATTGGGGGGCTCCCACATGCCCCCAACCCCCTCGAATTTTTAAATTTATTTACTTAAAAACAAAAATGGTTCATCTTAAATTTGAGTCTTTTACACTAAATGGTCATTGTAAATCGAAATAGAAACAAACATCAATATGATATGCTTGGCTATAACAGTTACATCTACATTACACTAAACTCTTCGGGGACATAAGAGTTTATATGTTGGGGTTCATATTTTTATTGCTTTTCTATTTTTTTTATAATTTTAGAGACCCCGACGCCCCCTGCCCCCCGTCCCCCAAAATACCCAAAAATTTTGTAGTGTCTCTACACGTCCCCAATGTGTGTATCCGCATTCCCGCATCCTGGAAACTTGGTGGAACACTGGTATTTCCCCTCTCAAGGGACATCTACATTGTTGTCTGTTATTTTTCTCTAGCATCCATCATATGCCATTCATAATGGGCCTAACAAGGACCCCAATATTGATTTATATGCTAATATCACCCAATACACGACGGTTGGGGAGGTGGTTCTCCTAGGAGATTTCAACTCTCGCACCAAAGCCCTCCAAGTTCCTCCCCATGATCGATCAAAGGACATGTTCTACATACAGAGATCAATCCAGAATCGATGGGGGTCCACCAGATGTCTGAGGATGCATTGCGACCTCTCACAACTTATGGTCAGCACCTATTACACTTAAGGGAATCTCAAGACTTGTTGATCCTAAACAGGCTTCTTCACGTGTTGGCCCCATGGAGGGGGTGAAAATGTTGTGGATTGGGTCTTATTTAGTCATAACCTACTCACCTTTATTCTTCACTCTATTTCCCTTGTCCCCCTTGTAGACCATGCTCTTCTCTTCTCTCTCCGTGCTAACACCCCCACTCCCCCCACATCCTCCCACCCTATACTATCTTCCACTTCAACAAGGGGGGACCAAGATGCCTTGTATAACCACCTCCAACAAATGCTACCATTTGAGGATCAGTTCTCCTTACTTGATTATGCCTCTACTAAGTATAACTACCTCTCATCCACCTATCGGGATGCAGCCCTCAAGTCCTACCCTCACTCAACCCGGTCCACTTCCACCTACCCAAAAAACAAATCCTACCCTATGGACAGGATGGCACAACAAAAAATGTAAGGGCCTCCATCGTAGGCTTCGACATGCATTCACCCATGCTCACCCCTCCTACTCAACCTCAGCTTTGTATTGTTGTCTCCTCCACCACAAGAAACACCTTTTTATCTCTTAAGGGATATGACCCATCCATTTCCCTCACTCACTCCCCTAAAAAACTTCTATTGTACCATCCTCCCTCGTCGATACCCCCTCCCATCCAACTTTGAGCTTGACTCCATGTTTTCCCCATATCCACTCTCTATGACATTCTAGGACAGGCCAAGATTCAGGATACCTCTCCACCCTCATGCATCGTATTTTCAAACAGTGACATCAGAGAGGTCATTGTGGCGAAGAAAAACAGTAAAGCATGAGACAAGGAAGGTTTTCAGGCATGGTTCTTTAAGCACGATCTTCGTGCTTTGATTACTCTCTTGGTTGATCTCTTCAACCATGTGGTGGGCACAAGTTTTCCTTCAACTTTGTCCCATCACATCATTCACTCAATACACAAATCAAGCCCCAACTCGGATCCCAACAATTACAGGACAATCATGGTGGGCCATACATTCTCAAAACTCTATGCTACGGCTCTTTGGTGAGCTTGAGCATAGGCACCTCAAAGCTAAGGGACAAGAAGGATTCCAACCCGCTCATCAAACCATTTTGATCACATATTTACCCTCATGGCCATCTTCAAAGAGGCACAACATCAGACTTCGAAAGTCTACTACTTCTTTGTAGATTTTCAAAAGGCTTTCAACTCCGTCCTGAGAGAAGCGTTGTTCCAAAGACTCAAAGAAATTTGCATCTCCCATACCTTACTAACTGTCATCATGCGCCTCTATAAGTCAATTCTTGTCGCCTCTACAGAGTTGATGAGACGTCAAATTTCATTAAGAGTACCATCAAAGATAAACAAAGGTTACCCCTATCTAAGTTAGAGACAGGTGTCTCCTACACTAGGTTTTCATATCCATCATACTTTTCATCAATGATGTGATCCTCCTAGCCTCATCTCCAACGAGATTAAAGAGACAATTGGATGCCCTAGCTCTCTTTGGCGACCTTCAACAATTTACGGTCAATTTAGGTAAAATCAAGGTTGTGATCTTCAAAGAGTCGAAGAAGTCCATAGACCTTCATTTCTTCTTCGTAGGGGAGGAGATCGAGATCACCAGCGCCTACACATACTTGGGAGTACAATATTCAGGACCTCATTTTAATTTGCGACCGACCCTCCAACCTCGAATCACCAAGGATTATGTGTCTAGCACTTCTTGAGAGACAATGTTTGATTCCATTTTTGTTTGATCAAGCCCACTATACAGTACCCTCAAAGATCAGGCTTTAAAAATGAAAAAGAACTACGTCTTGCTTCTTACAACCTGCTATTCTTCACTATATAGTCACTCGAAATCAAAGAGAGAGGAACAGTTAAAAAACATTACTGAAATCTAACTTGTGGCTGTCACAGTCCATTGTTCACCTGAAACTCAAAGAAAGAAGGAAAACTTCAAAAACTTCACAATACTACTGCGCCTGCTACAGTGGAGTTTATTCACACGAAAATCTCAGAGCTTACATTTATGTCTGATCAAAGCTTTCATGCCATGCCACATAAAAAAAAAGTGAAGATGTTGTGGCTTCCTTAGATGTCCAAAATTCAGAGCTAAAAATCAAAAATCAGAGATATCTCTTGCTGCAACTATCACAGTGCCCAATCCACCTGAATTTCCTCAGTGCACACCCGAAATCAGAGTTGTCTCCTATTCATTTCTTACACATTTATAATTTGTACGTCTAGGGTATTTATACTAGTTTTCCATATGTATTTTTCTGAGTCGACTTGTTATATTTTATATCTTTTATTTTTATTTTTATTTATTTTTTATTTGAAGTCGACCTCATTTGTATTTGCAATATATTTTTATTGTAATTTATTCAATTATGTTTTATCTCCTTTTTTATATTAAAATCCTTCTCAAAGCCATGTTAGGGTCACCTTAAGGATGTTATTTTTTATCCTTTTGACTGGGCTGACTTCACCATTTATTTTGACCATTTTAAACTTCAAGTGGCTTGGGTCATCAACATAAGGGACTTCTTCACAACGCATGGGCCTCAAACCCCAAAAAGCTTCACCGACTTAAGCAAGGGTTTCTTCTTTTTATGATCAAGGGCTCCAACAGACTACCAAAACTCAAAAGAGGGGGTACAAGGACTTCTCACAAGTCATCAAGCATGATCTTCATGAAGCATGTGGCTCAAGGACCATCTTGTGGATCCAAGCACCTTTTCAAGCGCATGTACATCGATAAGGTCTCCAACAATTAAGGGATCTGTGACCTTATGAGCAAGTGGAATGGGGTTCAATCTCCATCATACATCATAAATTATGCAAGAGGGCTTCAGAGACTCTTTAACAAGAAATCCATCCAAGATATATGTATATCAACATAACCATCAAGACTTGTGGGTCAAGGTGCATGATTCCCACACACTCAAACGGTGTTAAATACCTCTCCACAAATCAAGGCTCCAAGAGTAAGGTTTTCATCATAGGCATCAAGGGCAAGTGCAAGTGCTACATCTTCATGCACTATGTATACATGACAAAGTAAGAGTTCCAAGAAGATCTTCAAGGTCTTCTTCAACATGTCCATGGGCTCCACCTCCATGATCATAAAGAGGATCGTATATCATCAACAACCTTCCATCTAGAACTCCAAAGACTTCAAGGGCTTGAAGGACATCTTTTAAGGGTACAAGTTCATCGAGGTCTTCATCAGGTGCAAGCAGTGGGCTCCAAGAACATCAAATGGCACATACCAAGTGTGTGGGCTTTCATGACCCCAACAAGTCATGATCTCTTCAACAAATGACAACAGGATGGGTAATTTATGCCACCATGTGCTACAAAGCACACACCATCGATGAATGGGCTGCAAAGCCCAAGCTACCACATGTGTGGGTATGTCCAATCAATCAACCATCAAGCTATCATCCAGTTGGCTATTGTGTGTGGGTAAAGGGTGATCGAACCCATACCAAACCTGTGCAAGTGTCCATGATCAACTCATACATGTTCATCAAGCTTGTCCACTACAGGGGACCTTGGTGGCATCAATGAAAAATTGAGGGGCCACTGCAAGTCCCATGTTGGCATCAATGACAACTCAATCAACAAACAATTCCTCATCGAATCATCCTAGCAAAGTTCAGGGCTCGACCCTTTCGACTTGAGACGGTTTTCAACTAGTTTATTTTCTGCATCGCATCCGAGTTTCTGTCGACTAAGCAAAGGGGTGAGACCGTTACCCGCACTTGGCTTACTGCTTTTCTGAGACAATTGCCTCTCTAGCCCATTGAGTCGAGCTCGAGGTCGGTTTGTGGGGGTTTCAAATCTTGTAGGGCCTGTGAGCATTCAAATTGATCACCTTCGTCAATTTCAATATTCCTTGGATGCGCCCGGCCATCCCCTAAGGACCAAACATGTGTTGAACAAGATCATCATAGATGACATTTATAGGCATTTATCCAGATCACCTAGGTTAACCCACCTAGTTGGTTACGCCCAAAAATGGCCTTTTATGTGGAGCATTTCTTGTAGCTTAGGGATGGGTCCATCGTTCGACCACAGTATACATTCTAACACTGGGTACATGCTCTTTGCATCCATCTAGGCCAGTTCAGATTGGGCTCTCATAGAATTCGGATAGAGACAGGCCACCAGATCTACCAACCAAACAAGATCTACCAATTATGCCAGCTAGTTGGTTACGCCCAAAAATGGCCTTTTATGTGGAGCATTTCTTGTAGCTTAGGGATGGGTCCATCGTTTGACCACAGTATACATTCTAACACTGGGTACATGCTCTTTGCATCCCTCTAGGCCAGTTCAGATTGGGCTCTCATAGAATTCGGATAGAGACAGGCCACCAAATCTACCAACCAAACAAGATCTACCAATTATGCCAGCTACAAGAGGTTAAGACTGAGGAGCACTTCATCTTTCAATACCCCATCTACCATGAGATCAAGGGGTGATTTCATGGCTTATTCAAGGGGACTTAGACCCTCATGGGCTTCTTCAGATTTCTAGCTTAGCAATGTTTAGTCTTATACATATAGCAGGCCCTCAAGCTCCAATCCCATACTCTTCAACCTCCTACAAGACTAGACCCTACTCTACGGATCACCTCCTTCTTGGTGCTACCCTTAAGAAGGGGCACTAAGAGACAAACCAACACCAACACAGCCTCAAACTCCATATCAATGTGGACCCCTGGGACCTTACCTCATCCCACAAGATTACAGCAAAATGGCCAAACTAGATCCCCTCTCATGAGACAGATGAGATCCCCCAAACCTTGTCGATGCACTACCTCTACAGTCAACAAAGCAGAGAACAATCCAGGCACCCCACCAAGTCCCCCTTGAACCAACCGACTATACTTGGATTTCTTCATTTGGCCTATGATGGTAGGAGAGATGGATCCATTCCATGACAGATCTACTTCCTTTCTTTCAATTCCTCTTGTCCTTAGATCTTCTCCTACGTCACACCCCATCATCAGCATAGGTATCAAAGCTCATGGCCAAGGGTTCTTTATTCCTTGGGTGAGATCTCACTTTCTACTACTCTACCTTAATGCACTTTACTTTCTACGTCTCGCCATCTATAGGGGACCTTTTGGTACTCCTACATTGTATTGACATCATTGTACTCAACAGTCCATTTGACCTACTTTTGTTGTCATTAATCAAACATTAATAAAATTATCTTAACTTATTTATCCATATAAGTAACTAAAACAAGCATCCCCTCATGTTTGCTTTGCTCTCCATGTTGTGGTTGTGGAGGAGGGACTAAGAGGGGAACTCCTTGCAGAAAACTTTCACACCACAAAAAACTCCATAAACTCGAGCACCATTTGTTGGGAATATGTACGCAATTATTAAAAGCATTCACATTGAAATTGCTCCATAAGAACGTGAATACACTTTAAAGTTTAAACATTACATTGTATTGCTCTCTCACATATTCAATAAAGCACGCCAGGTCCCTTTATATAGCATTAGGTGACCATAATAAGATTTCCAATTTAGACATTTGCTTTAACCATCTCCACTACCTTCCACAATATCTCTCATTAACTTTCTTGATTGATTCTGTGAGATCTTCACCCTATCTTCTCTCCTTATCCTCATCTTTGATTCATACATAGACTTTTTGTGCACAATTTACTTCAATAACATATTATAATGTTTCATTATATATCACAAGAGTTAATCCTTCATATTGTCCCTCAACCCAATGTCTAGGTTGAGTTTGTAGGCCACCATCTGTCTTTAGAACATCTTAAAGCATCTCTTACGTTTAAACTTCAATCTCCAAGTGATTTTCCACTAGACATGATATGTATTTTTATTTGGCTCTTTACTCCTCTAGAGAGCTCACTTCTCACTCAAAAAATGTGACTAGGCAAAATGACCATGTTGGTACCTTGGTGAAACATAAGCAATTTTGTTATAATATTCAGTGGTTATTTTTTATGCATCCTCATCTAATCAAAGTTATTCTAATCTAAGTCCAAGATAAGCTTAGGATCTACTTTAGTCTTCAAACTTTGCTTTGGTGACAATATTATAACATATATACACACTTAGTGGCAACGCAAACAAAAAAAATGGAAATAATTTTCTTGAGAGCAAATCCAACTCTTGGAAACTTCCATTATCTATGCATATAAGCTTGGTATCAAATCCAATTGTATGACTAGCTTCTTTAGTTGCCTTCACATAAGGAGTAATTTGATGTTGTCAAGGATAGTTGCATTGGCTTCTTTCAATTGAGAACACCACTCAAATGGCATTCTCGAACTCAATATGGGTGATTATATGGTATTTAACAGCATCACAGATAGAGGTTTTGTTGAATCTCTCCTTTGTTAATTAGATATTCTTTCATTGAGAGTAGATAAGATAAGATAATTTTATCAATGTCCAACAAATGCCCACAAAAGTAGGTCAATGGGATTGTTGAGTACAAAGATGTCTTTAAAAAGCAGGAACACCTAAAGGTCTCATATAGGAGCAAGATGCAAAAAAGTAAAGTAAAGTAGAGCGTAGAATCTGTGTTGGAACATGAAAAACCCTCAACCTCGACCCTAAAAAGTTGAGCGAGAATGGAGATGTATAGTAGGAAGAGATCCAAAAACTAGAGAACCAAAGAGTAATAAAGTGGGCCTATCATGGATCACCTCGTCTCTCCTAACATCCAAGGCTGAAAGAAGGAAACTCAAAATAGAATGGTGTCCAAAGGATGAACAGATGGATGATTTGGACTACTGCATTATTGTCTGGAGGACAAAGCTCATCGCTGAGGCCTAGGGGATCTCATCTGCGTTCGATGAAGGGATCTGGTCTTATCATCCCACTAGATCTCGAGGGACAACGAAAAGTCCCATGAGTTTGGACTAATCTAGAGGCTAATGTTGTGTTGATATCTCTTAGTGCCCCTCCCTTAGGGTAGAACCATGAAAAAGGAAGTGATCAAGTGGGTAGGATCTAGTCTCGTAGAAGGCTAAATAAAATAGTCTTGAATCATGAAAGCCTCCTCCATGGATAAGGCCAAGCATCTCTAATCAAGGCATCTGAAGAAGCTAGTGAGGGTTTGGGCCCTCCTGAAGAGGCAATAGAACAGCCCACGGATCTCATAGTAGATGGGGCAATGAAAAGTTTAGTGCTCCTAAGTCTCTATCTCCTGGAGGTGACATAGGTGGCAAATTCTGTCAGCCCGTGCAATCCGGTGATCTGTCTCAACCCAAAGTCTATGTGAACCAACATAAGGCCCAAAGGACTATGGAGAGTGCAACCGGTGGCGAGAAGTGTATGGGGGTTGGATAATAAGCTCGTCCCTTACCTCCATAAAGTGCTCTGAATGGAAGGCCATCTTTAGACATAACCCACCCTATGGGTTGGTCAAAGTGGCCTGCACAAATTGCATGTATATGTCATCTTGGATCATCCTCTTCAGCTCTTGTCGAGTAGGTAAGAGGCACCCAAATGCATTCTAAATCTCATAAGGATTGTATTCTTATAGTAAGATGATAGGCATCATATGATCCTCTAGGGTTACATTTTCTTGATATACCTGAATTTTCATGGGTTTTTTAGGGCGGGAGATGCTTTAGGACTCCTTTTACTAAAACTACTGTTGTTTGTAATTTTGAGTTCCGCTAACTTATTTTGGCTATTCAAGGATATTAAATCAACTTCTTTCTTCTTTCTTTCTTACTACAAGTATTAATTTATGTTTGCAACTATTAGAATTTATAAAATGAACACATTTCTCAACTACTTCCAAAGAGATATAAATGTTTTCTAAGCCAAATCAACTAGGCCCTCAACGGTCAGCACTAACAATCTTAAGAAATCCACTACCATGTGCATCCTCATATTCAATATTTCAATTTCTTTCTCATTTTGGCATCCTGCAAGCAGATATGGAATCATATCCGATCTTATATATCATAATTCAATTTCAATTTCAGTATCACAATCATTCCTTCCTCTAGCAAGAGACTGTATGAGCATATTCAATATCATATCTGATGTTTCAATTCCAATGAATTGTTCATTCCGCATCCATCATTTGCAAATTTATATTTTAATGTCATTACTTGTTTTCTTACCAATGTACACTTCAAAGCTTTATCATGTTATTGAAATTCTATACCAGATAAAAAGGAAAAAAAATCAAGTACAACAACATTCAGATTCATACCAAATTTTATAACTGGTTGCCCATGCAATGAAACCCAAGACATCAACAATATATTTGAATATAGCTCGTTTATATAGAGAACAATATCATGCACACACAACCATGGAAAACAATACCTTGCATCAGCCATGACCTGTACTTTTGCTCCATCACTATGTAGATCATAGAAGTTCAGCTTTGCCCCTGAACTTCTCTTACTCATGATTCTCCCTACATAATGTAGGATACAATTAACAATAATGGCAATATAGCTGGTCTGAAAATAACAAATGTGGAAATTGTGAATTCACTTACCAGCTAAAGAAACTTCTACATCTTTAAGGTGTTCCCCACTGTTTAAATCTGCATACTTATTTATGAACTCTAGGAGAGATAGAGAGACATGAAACTTGTGGGGATAAGGATTTACACCAGAGCTCTTCAATACAGCCAAAACTTTCAACCTGTTTTCAAAGTATTGCTGCATACAAGCACATTTGAAATCAGGTTAAAATGTGAACATAGGACCCTCAGCCCTTAGTACTTAATAATATGGTTGGCCATAAAAGAATGCAAAATATTAAAGAAAAAATTATCACAAAACCTGCCTATAAGAATGCCAAATCCATTTCAATTCATATAAAATATTGTCAACTAAGAACTCTAAAATGGTTGAGAAGAAAGTATGTTAGTTTTAAAAAAAAAAGAGAGACAAAGAGATCTATCAACTAAGACACAAAAAGATCAAAACATATTAGGACATTCAGATATTTTATTCAAGACAGTATTTATTATAATACCATCAAGAGAGCTAAGAAAAGAAGACAAATGAAACTATATTAACTAATGTTTTGTAGTGGATCGGATATATCTTCTAAGGAAATAGTTAAATTGGTTCTTGGTTAAAATAAAAAGGAAGTCAAATTTGTGTCATGTCATCAACAAAATCTTTTGTCAATAAAACTTTCTTAAAAGGGATTTAACAATAAGGTGAGTTACTTATATGCAATTTAAATAATGATAAGATAAGAACAACCCAAATAACAATAAGATAAGCTTCTTAAGGAAAATAATGAACATTAACTCATAATTCCCTTCTTATATTCAAATTTCAAACACTCTCATAGTGATAACAGATTACTGTTACAAGATCTCTGTCACACTATAATGCTCTACCATCCAGTACCAAAAAACAAGATTGCAATCAGGACCTATATGAAGTAGAAGTTTGACAGGGAAGTTATAACATTGTATAAAAGCTCTAAAATGATCATATTATAAGGTGACGCTTGACAGGGGATTCAAAGAAAAATCTATGCAGAGATGGAGGAGCAGAAGAGAACTATGAAGGACAGATCATTAATGTTTATACTAAGTTTAGGGACAAGTCTAACCTCCAACAATGAAGCTGAGTTTATTGCTCTTATCCAAGGCATGGATTATGTTTAGTGAGAAGCATAAAGCACATGACAGTTGAGAGAATTTAGATGTTGGTCGTTGATCTTGTCAAGCCGTATTGAAGGAATACAAGCACAAATATCAAAGAGTTGCTTAAAAGCATGGCCAAGTTGTTGAAAATCTCAACGTTAGGTAATTTCCCAATGAGCAGGAATGGATTGGCAGACCAAACAACAACCAAAATGACCAAACAAGGTTAAGATTGGCCTCTATAAGGACGGAATCTCATCTGAGGATAGTTGAATGGATTTGGATTTCACTGGATCTTATGTTGTGTTGTTAGTCAGAATGTCTCTATGTGGAGAGTTGAGACCTGGTCACCATTGCCAAGAAAGTATAAAATTCTGCATTTCTGCATAACCTTCTCCTTTATACAATAACGATTGCCTTGGTTTTGTTTGCATCCATTGAATGCCAGTCCAATTTATGACAGAAAAATGATCGTGCATCAAGGAGGTCAAATCATGGCATAAGGATGGACTGTAGCAGCCAATTCTAGCTTGATGCTAGCTCTTATCAAATCATATTAAGTGCCTGTGATTATTTGTTACTAACCAGCAGCTTCTGATCCATTAAAAGTTAAAACTGTTGTTTGATTAGTTATAGTTATTCCATTTCAAAATATGCATTAGATGAGCTCCTTAGTTTTGTTTACAAAATTAAAACATGCTCCAGAGGCTGCAAGAATGTGAATGTGTTTCAAAGAGAGTTAAGGCAGAATGTTGGGTATCACCTTGCAGGATCAGATGTGAGAGGACACGGCTAAGCAATACCATGATGTCTTTCACAAAGAGTTCCTTCAAGGATCAAACAATTGCAAATTTGCAGGACTTAAAGCAGAAAGTGAAGCGCAAAACCAAACAGCTGGCAGGAAATTCCTATGGGATTACAGCTTCAACTACTAAATTCAAGCCAGTGGCAACTGATGTAGCAACCATTAGTGTTAGAAGGAGAAGGTTGTTAGAGGATGCAAATTGTAATTTCTGTTGGTAATGCATAGTTTTATTTTATGTATTGTAAAGTACATTGCCAAGGTACACATACCCACGGGTGGGATACTCATGTACCCAAAATGGGGTCATATTCTTTTGTTGCATACCTGATAGGTGACAGTTTATGGGAACGTCAAACCCTCAATTTTAGGTACGTGGCGCCCATTCGGGACATCATACCCTGGCTTTGGGGACGCCTGAGCATACTTCCACACGGCCACTATCTTTGCTCGGCAGAAACTGAGGAAAGGAGGGCAGGTGGGGCCCCCTTCCAAAATCCCTAACCTCAATATTTACCAAACAGACCACTCACATTGAACTCGTTTCTATCCTCTATCACTGATTTAGGAGAGCAATCCAGCCAGCAGTTAAGGGAGACAGTCTATAACAGCAGTGAAGGGATTGACAGTTTGAAGCAGTGAGGGAGAAACAGTCCAGCATTCGAGTGAGGTATTTGTCTTTCTCTTGACTCCTTAAATTTCAATATTGGGCCTTGGTACATTTTATAAAAATTTTGCTTGAATTTTCAGATTTATCATTTCTCCGTTCTCCTTATTTCCAACCAAGATGGCATCATCAAATCCTAAATGTCCACTGTGGAAATATATGGAGATGACAAAACAAAGGGTGTAGGAGAGACAACATTGATAAAATGCAACCTATGTCATGCTGAATGGAAAGGTGGCTATACTCGAGTTAAAGACCAGTTGATGAATATTGCAAAAAAGGGTGTTGAATTTTGTACCAGAGACAACCTAGTGCACAAAGGGAGCAGCAAAGGGCCAATGGTAAGGCAGGCAAGTCAATCTCACGGCCATGCCATGATGTCAATGACAATGATGAGTCTATTAAGAAAGAAACTCCATCCAATGATAAGGTTCGGTTTGGTAGTGAGAATGTGCCACCAAAATCATCAAAAGGCAATACAACTTCATCATGCAAGAGACCTAAAATTGGTGGCATTTATGACATGTTTAATGTGAAGGGAAGGGAAAGTGTTGATCTTGCAATAACAAGATTTTTTCTTGCATGCGGCGTCATTTTCAATGTAGCGCCCCCCCCGGCCGCTCGCGATATTTTGAGCAAATGGCTCGTCCATTAATGATAGACCTACAGGGGTGAGGCACCTAGTTATGAGAAGCTCCAAACTATGTTGGTGAACAAGGAGAAAGCACTACTTGAGAAGACAATGGCACCATTGACAGCATCTTGGAGTGTGGAGGGGTGCTCTATTGTCATATGGATGGTTACACTGATTGTTAAAATCATCCATTGATAAACATCATTGTTTCTTCCATATCCAGTCCATATTTTCTGAAGGCCATTGATTGTTCCAGTCAAGAAAGGAACACTATGTTCTTTAAAAACCAATTATGTGAGGCCATCCATTGTTGTTCATGTTGTTACTAATGCGGCCCTAGTGTACAAAGCAGCGAGAACGATGGCCCAAATAAAGTACAATATAGTGACAAATCTAATTTTCTTTAAAAAAAAAAACTCAAAAGAAATACAATTCTGATTTTTAATTACTCCCCATGGCGGGTGCACAATGAGACCCAATCCGATGAACAAGTGGATGGGGAGGCTAAACTCCCAAGGCACCAGGTGTTTGCTAATAAAGTGGTTACATGCATGACATGCAGCTGTCGAACGATTTGTTTGATTACTCGCTCACCATTTCAATGGTTGCACAAGGGAAGCAAATCTGGAAGGACAAGCGCAACTGTGTTTGGGAGAGAGCTCTATGTATAGAAGAGCTGGCAATCATGGCACCTCGTATGAGTCGTATCAATGGTAATCAAAGAGAAAGGTGGTGGAGAGTTTCAAAAACACAACTTCCTATTCGGCCCATCTGTGGAGAAAGGCAATAATTCCTACCCTAAGAGTGCTTTGTTGGGCTAATTTGGAGAGGAAGCCAAGTGGGATAACAAAAATGAAGGAGAAAGCATCAGCGAAGAACATGAATAAAGCTAAGCGAAAGAAGGTAACCAAGGAGCCAAGACCCTCTAAAGAATAGTTAAAGGCCATAGAAGTTGCTTGTTTTTGTTACAAGCACACTATGCTGTAGAAAAAGAGAATTCAGGCTAGTATCTCTACTCAAACCGAGGGAAGGGAATTTGAAGTGTTGGCAGAGTGGATTGCAGATCCAGGGGACACTAAATCGAGGATGGCTTTGTATCACAAAGCTCTACACCTATATTGGACCACCAAATCGTTGTTGGGCATCTCCATGGCGGAAAGAGACAAGAAAAAAAATTGACTTGGAGGAACTCGCTCCTCTGAAGTGTGTCTGGAGCTCAAGTTCGTGGACACTAGGCTAGACATCATAGCTAAGAGATTGGGGATTGAGCTAGAGACTATGCATACCCCAACAAGAAACACTCCAAATTCATCAATATCATAAAAAAGGGCAATGAAGACCCTCCTGCAGCCCCTTATGTTGGTCATTGATGAACTAGTTCTCTTCTTATTTTAGTTCTTTGATGATGCATTTTTATAATAATTACAGACAATGTAACCGCACATAGCCTTTAGGCCTAAAGTATCTTGTGTCTGCGTGTCGGACGCAAACACATCCTAACACGGTGTCGAACAAATGTTTTGGATGTGTCCTAACACGCAGACACATCCTAACACGGTGTCGAAAACATGTTTTAGACGTGTCTTGTTTCAGCACACGTCCAAAACAGGTGTCCAACATTGAGTCAGGACATGTCTTGACTTGTGAGAATCGTGTCCCAAAAACAAGACACTTTTACCCTCATTCATTTACATTTTTCAGTGAGGTTTGAGCTCTAAAAGGGTTTTTCTTTTGCAAGTGAAGAACATTAGAAGGTTTTCCAAAGGATTGCAAGTGACTTGAGGGTGGATTTTAGTGGGAGCGTTGCAAGTGTTCTAGCAAGCAGCAAGAAGAATGTCTCAGTCAACAAGGGCAGCTCGTAAAGGGCAAAGGAGAGGTAGGAATATCACAGTATGTATCTCCCCTTCCCCAAATCCAAGCTTGAGTTTATCTAATGCTGCTTTTGCTCCATTTTGCTACTAGTGGAGTTGTTGATGTTGCATATAACCTTATATTACCAAGACAACAGGCCCAAGAGAAGAAATGCCCCTTGTGGAATTCTATAACAAGGAAATCAGGGCCTGAGGCAAAGCTGGGTGGGGGAGTGAATAAGTCTATCAGTCTATTATTGACATGCATTGTGATTTGTGAATGTGTATTGATTTTAACTTCTAGTGAATATTTGTAAATGTTCTAGTTTCTAAAATACTTTGGATCTATATGTTTGTATTTTTAATATATATATAGAGAATGTGTCCTCTGTGTCTTGATTTTGGGGGTCATTGTGTCCATGTTGGATACTCGTATTCTCATGTTCTCCATGTCCCGTGTCCTCATGTCAGGTAACTTAGGTTACAGAATGATAGATGACTGCAATATCTTAGGCAAAATAGTTAGCAGTATCTTAGACGTTTTTTGGGAGACTGTTTATGAAACTTGATACTATGACAATTTGTGGATATCTGGTTATCTCCATTGGTATTGTGGTTAGACCAACGTAGATCCAAATCCTAGGCTCTATGAAGCTCCGAGAGGGATCAATTCTCTGGAGGATCAAACCTTTTCTTAAGTATTGCAGTCAAGGAGCTATCAACTTTGGTTTGTCCTATATATAGCCATTGATTTGATTCAAACCAAAAGACACATCTTTTTTTTTAAAGTCGACATATAATATTTTTATTATTAATATTTAATATTATTTATGGCCAACATATAATGTAAAATTAAAGATTTATATATAACATACAATGTAAAATTAAAGATTTATATATTAAATAAGTATAAATCAATTTTGCTATAGATTTATTAGCCATTAAAAAATTTAAAATCTATTAAGATGCAAACATTTTTTTTAAAATAATTTTTTTAACATGTAAAACTTACTAAATAAATATTTAAAATAAATTTGTTTAATTAAACATTAAAATAAATTTATGTCAATCAAAGAAATTATATTTCATGTTTTATTATATATTAAATAAAATAATCATGATATTAAACAATTAACTATCAAGATAAAGCACAAATCCATCAGCTGAATATAATCCTCTTGAATTCTCAATCTATCTTCGTTGTCAATTGGTTCAACGTATTTCTAAATATATAGACACAGATACATAGAGAAACTTGTTAGAGAAGCTTGTTTGGGTATATATAACATTATATCTAGTGGCACTTCTGTGTACAGTATTTTGTATGAGCGGTTCTTCATAAATAAATATATCATATTGCCATGCCGAAAAAAGACTGCAACGATGGGGTGGTACAGGGAGAGTTAATGCACTTTCCAGGCTTCAAATTCCATCCCACAGAAGAGGAACTACTGGGGTTCTATCTGAAGAAAATGATACAATTAGCAGGTTACCCATTCAACTTCGATAAAATCATTCTGACAATAGACTTGTATCAATATGAGCACTAGGAATTACCCGGTACACTTCACTTTCTGCTGCTTCACTGATTTAAATTAGAAATTATGTCCAGACAATATTAATTAATCTATTGCAGGTTTGGTACATGATGTTGGGATGGACAATGGTTCTTCTTCGTGCCAAAACATCAAAAGAAATGCATTCGACCTGACAGATTGACTAAGTCGGGTTACTGGAAAACCACTGGTTCGGATAGAAAAATTCACGACGAACTGCTTCATTGCGTAGGTCTCAAAAAAATCTGGTGTTTTATAAAGGAAAAGCCCCCTGCGGGCAAAAGACGGATTGCATCATGAACGAGTATAGAATGCCAGATTTCAGCTCGTCCGCTCCCAAGGTGATCAGTTTTCATATTCCTCGTTATTCTTCTTTCTTTCGTTTTGACACAAATCCGTTAAATAAGATAATTAAATTCTGAAATGATGTTTTTGTTGATCTACAAACAATTTACTAAATATTAATAAGTCATTCAAATTTATTATTTTTATGGATGAGAGTAATGGTGATTATTAAGTTTTCGTCATAATCGGAAATCATAAGTAAATAGAAGTAAATATTTATAACCGACATTTACATGAAGAACGTAACATAAAGTTACAACATCTCCCTCATAATCGGAAATCATAAGTAAATAAAAGTAAATATTTATAGCCGACATTTACATAAGGAACGTTACATAACTTTACAACATCTCCCTCATAATCTGAAATCGTAAGTAAATAGAAGTAAATATTTATAACCGACATTTACATGAGGAACATTAATATTTATAGCCCACATTTATATAAGGACCGTTACGGAACGTTACAAGATCTCCCCCATACTGGACTGTAGAGCGCCTCTCGACACAATAAAATTTATATCTGGGCACTCATGACCTGGTCTGTTTTCCTCTAATGGAGGGCCAGCAAGAGTTTCTTTGTACTCTATGTATTCTATTGCCATCAGTAATAGAAATATTCTCCTGCTTACATAAAAAAAAAAAAAAAAAATCGAATTTTTAATTACAAGTCTGATTTTTTTTCTAATTTAAATTTTTTAATACGATTCAATGTTCGTGAATTATTGGTATAATGTAGACATATTTTTTGGATGCCATGCAAAGTGCATTCCTTGAATAATGCATTGAAAAACATTGGGAAAATTGACTAGATTCAAGTGCTAGCTGAAAATGGGCACAAAATTGAGATGTTCATATGCAACCACCACCATTTACAACCATTTACTGCAAGCATACCAAAATGATGCTTCTTAAACTAGTTGATATCAGATTTGCAACTTGCTACATTCTGCTTAGATGGCTTGTGGACATAAAAGGGCTTTAGCAGCCACAGTTATCAGCAATATGTGGGACCAGTGGAAGCAATCTAGCTCAGAGGCATCATTCCACTAGCTGTGGAGGTGACGCAATTGACTTTGAATGATCACTTTTGAGTTGATGTCAAGTATGTTGTGGAATTTGTAAAGCCAATATGTGATATGTTTCGCTATGAAGACACAAATAGGTCCATATTTAAGTGAGATTTATGAGAACATAGACTCTATGTGTGAGAGGATTAGATCCATCACAGAAAGGAAAGATTCTCATTTATGGCCACAGTTGAAAACATTCATCCATGGACGATGGAATAAATTGAACACCCCACTTTATATGCAAGCATGTGCAGTTAATCCAAAATGATATTATACCTCAACAAAAAGAGGCCTCCTTCCCAAGATAGAGAGGTAGTGAAAGGGTTTATGAATACTGTTAAAAAAATATGGTTCTACAAAGGAGGCCTTTGAGATAAAATCTCAATTTGCCAATTTAGTTCACGTGCTTCTAAGACTGATACGCACAAAAGAAAAAGATTTGATTGATAGGTGGTGGCTTCATGGTGTTGATGCTCCTAACTTGCAACAGTCTGCTATACGATTACTTTGGAAGGTAGCTAACTCCTCGTCTTGTGAGTAGAATTGGAGCACTTATACTGTCATCCATGCAGTGAAGAGAAGTCAGTTGGGATCGAAGAAGGCAAATAACTTGGTCTACATTCATAGCACTTTGTCTCATATCTCAGAAAGACCCTAGGTACAAGAAGGGTCCTTTCAAGAGATGGGATCAATACACAGATGATGCCATATGTGGAGGAGGAGCAAAATGGCCTTGTCGAGATACCTCCAATTGTTGTGGATGAGGAGGAGCCTCCACTTGAGAGTGATTCTTACCTAGAGAACTTGTTGATCGAGGACCTTACTGATGCTGATGACAATTATGATGCAGTAGTAGCTAGCCTAGTAGACATGGCTTGATGAAGCCAAATTAGCAATGTTGCTCATTGTTCAATGTTTTGAAGTATGATGCAGTAGTAGCTAGCCTAGTAGACATGGCTTGATGAAGCCAAATTAGCAATGTTGCTCATTGTTCAATGTTTTGAAGTTTTTTTAATTTTCTATTTGACTATTTCATATTTGAAAATGCCATTAGGCAAATTTTGGATGTAGTATGCAATGGGTCACATATATCATATGAATATCAATGACACGTTGACAATATGTTTCAAGTTTTAAACTTTATAATATATATTTTATAACTTTATATCAATGAAGCAATGTGATTATGTGCATGTTTAGTATGTTGGTGTGTTATTTGCTGAAAAATATTTGAATTCCATATGCATTGTAATTTATAATTTATAAAATATATGTAATTTATAATTTATAAAATATATATATATATGTGTGTGTATTTATGGTACCCCGGACCTACCCAAGTCTCCTATTTCAAAAGGAGTAGTCCCCGTCCCCGTCGCCGAACACATGTACCCTGGGAACTTAGATTGTAAAATATTTAAAGAATTGATGAAATGAGCTTCAAAGATTACACTTTGTGTATAATCTGGCAGCAGATTTCTGTACATATTGATCCTTAAATTGGAAATATTTATAATGAGCAGAAGATACAAATTGATTGCAAAGTCCCGTTGATAATTGAGAATAAGCAATAATCAAGGGCGCAAAAGAAAGAAAGAAAACCACCAAAAGCCAATAATGAGATGATAGGATGGGTACTCAGATCCTCTAGTATTTCTACTTTATTAAAAATATAAGACCAATGTCGATATCTTCATGAGTATGCGACCATTAAGAGTGTCTGTTTATGAAGTGATCAGCTTTTCTCCTGGAATAAGTAAGAAAACATATAATTGCCGCTGAAATAACCAAACTGCAAGTATGTGATACCAACCGTGGGATCCATGTCCTCCTCGTCATCTTCCATGCTTTGGTGCTTCTGTGTCTGAGTAAACGATGCAGCTGCAGCCTGCATTCAGAATGAAATTAGTGCCAACTCTTAAACCCCTGCATTCAGAAAGAGACTATTACAACTCATAGACCCCAATTAAAAAAATCTGCTTTACCCTGATAATTAATTAAGATACTATCGATTACTATCAACATTTTTTTAAAGTGATTCCTTTAAACTCCACAAGCGTTATAATTGGCCCGCTTAAATCAGGCACCACAAGCAGCCCATTCCCATAGGCAAGACAACCCTTCAAGAGCAAACCATTAATCACAAGCACTTTGTTATAGCTACGTTGTCGCAATAAGGGACCTCGAAATCATCCAGGATTTGCACCTGGCCCCGACCGCTTATTCGTGCCAATGGGATAGTTGAACCTTCGTGCGTAGCCTGACATGCCACTGCCTTCGAAGCTGAAACAGCGATATTTTTTGCAACAAATAGCCGAGGATGAAGTTTACAGTAGTTCAAACCAAACAGTGTTAAAGTGTTGTGGAGGTTATTTTCCAGTAAATGCCGATGTAAACTTGAATAACAAATTATAGTTCCTGATTAATTGCCCTAATTTTCCGCTCAATAGATGTCAGCAATGGAGTTAAAAATAGAATAAATCAAATGCAGAGCATTTACCTTCTTCTTCTCCTCTTCTTTGAGACGCCTCTCCTCTTCCTTCTGGCGGAGCTTTGCTTCCCGCTTCAAAGCGCTGCGCACGAAACATTATACTAAATAAATAATTAAGCTAAATAAATAATTAAGCAGCGAAATGGCTTCAAACCTCCGCAACGCAAGTAAACTAAAAACTTGAACTAAAAGCAAGTACAGGGCATGAACGGATGAATAAAAAGAGTAATTATTATCATTACTGACTTTTTGCTAGGAGCAGTTACAGGGGTTGCAGGGGGCGAGGGTTCGCGCTGAGAACCGGACACCGGCTGTTGGCCCTCTGTAGAATCTCCCATTTTGTTAGCTGGTCCGCAAAACCCTTGCGCTTGCTGGGTTCTCAGGGAAACGACTGGTTCAACAGAAAAAATGTGGAACCAATTGGAATAGATTGCCGGCAAAACCTGGTTAAGTTTGGTAAGGGAAGCGGGAAATGGTATAGAATTAGGGTTTCGGGCACGGCCCCTTGTTCCACACCAACGAGAGACGAAAGCAACCAAGGTCATTGCCGCTAATATCTTTTTAAGCTTTATAAAAGGGAATATCTCCCCCCACAATTACCAAAAGCAAGGACTATCTCATCATTATGAAGGATGCAAGGCACCCAATAAACAATCATTCCCACCATGGATCAAATTTGAAGGGCATGGTCCATTTCACTCAAAAGGGATGTGAGAAATTGAACTCTTCACCTTGAACGTTGATATTTAAAAAAATAAATCATATGAAAATGTAAGTGTATGACAAAATTTTATTATTTATTAAAAAGAGTGTATAGAGAAAAATGACAATAAGAAGAAATCCCAAGTGATTTAACATTTACATGTAATTAGTGAGGTAAACCATGTACATGATGATTTATCACTTCCAGATTCTTGGGGATTACCAAGAGTTAGTATAGAGGAGGAGAGACTAAAATAAAGGTTAAGAATGAAGAACATGTATAGGTGATGAAAGACGAGATTGGGAAAAAGTCCGTTTAAAAAGAGATTGGTGCACTTGTTTTGTCAATGTGAACACAGTGATAATTGTTAGGAGTGTTGGTTTTTTGTATTGCATTGTTCTTTGGCCTATTTATTTCGTGAAGAGGAATGTTTGTTTCATATCATGCAAAAGTGATTAGAGTAGTTGAGAACTACTCCCAACCTTATCTGAATGCATAATATGAAATTGGGGGTGAAAGAAGCCTCATGGAGTACTAAAGCTTATTTGTGTCTAGAATTGTTTTGAGAAGAGCTCCACTACTAGAAGTGCTATGTTACAAGGCCAAAAGAGATCAGGAATCAGATCCCTAACATTAATAACAAAAACTAGAAAGATTATTTTTGTCAAGTGCCAACGTATCCACCTAAAACTAATGTACTTCTAACATTGTACATCCCTCGGAGATTTAAAATTGTTGATCCTTGTTGTGACCGCTTGATCATTACCATGACCAATGGTTTAAAGAAACAACATAAAAGTAAAAAAATTAGAAGAATAGCTTTTCCATGACATTTTACCTTACAAGTTTTGAAATGAACTTTTCTACATGTTATTAAAATCATTGTACTATTATCTTTCCAACTAAAAACATAAGTTTTTTCCAATCCACATTTCCATTAATGGCCAAAAAAAGTTACAAATACCATCACAAAGCTAATTGATATGTTTGTCCATATGAACCCAGTTCGTGAGTAACTAGCCATTCAATTTCAAACTCCACCTAATCCCTAAGCATCGTCTTCACCATAATGAACCTAAGTATTAGAACACTTGAAAATTTATCCTTCAAACTTTAGTCTTGAATCTACTAACATCTAGATGTCAAATGAGAGGGATTGATAGGGATTCCCATTTCTCTTTTCAAAACTCAGTGCATATAATTATTATTCAAACACATTGAAAAATTATCCTTCAAACTTCAATGTGGATCTTACTAGTATTTGGATCTCAGACGAGAAGAAGTTTGAGAGGGCTTTCATAGTTATCTTTTCAAGGACTATTATATACTATAATCTCTTTGTAAACCTTACATGATTCAAAAATGTCATTTTGACAAAAAACATATTTACAATCTCTTCTCTTAAATTATGGGTTGATAGGATCGAGGAGTGGTATCCAAGGTAATCGTAGACTCCATTTGATATGTCGACATTTCAAACCTTTATTAAGGTTCATCATCAAGACAATGTGCCGAGATGAATAACCGATAAAGATTTGTTAATATATCTTTAACAACACATTTCAAGAGAAAACTATGAAATTGATAATGTTGACTGTATAACTAAGACCAAACCCAAACCCTAAAAATGTTACGCTATATAATAAGGAAGTATAAGTTGTGATTAAAACAAACACGCTAAATTGCTACAATGATTTTAAACATAGAATAAGATAATAAAAAAAAACTAAATTAAAGTTATTAATATGAAATATTTTTCTTAATGAATAAATTGTGAATTACTTAACCTAATTTTTATAAACTATAGAACTAAGTGTAATATCTAGTTCTAACCTAATCAGGAGCTCTCTGGCATCACGATGGCTAGAGGCACTAAAGACATCAATCACGCCCTGTTCGCGGATGATACCATCCTGCTGGGTGGAGCCAGTCGGATCATAGCCCGCCGCTTCAAGCTGGAAATGAACCGTTACTGCAATGCCTCCGGAAGCAAAATCAATTTAGGGAAAAGTCAGATCTTTGGATGGAATCTAAATCCCAAGGAAATGCTTGATATCTCCCGAATACTTGACATGGAGGGGGCTGTTACGTGGGATTCTTTCAACTATCTAGGAGTGCCTATTTTCAAATCCAAGGCTAAGAAATCAGCCTGGACTCCCATATTGGAGAAAATCAAAAGGAACATCATGCATTGGGGGACGATCTGGCTCAACTTAGCTGGCAAGGTAGTGCTCATCAAGGCTGTACTGAACAGCTTTCTGCTTTACCAGTGCACCCTACTTCTAGCTCCGGTTGCTGTCTTAAGCCAAATTGAAGGCCTGATAAGAAAATTTCTCTGGCATGGGGGAAACAATGGGGAAAGTAAAAAAATCGCTTTGGTCAGCTGGAAAACCATAAAATTGCCTTGGTCTGAGGGAGGCCTTCAAATAAGAGATCTAAAAAGCCAAAACTTGGCCATGGGAGCCAAGCTGTTATGGAAATTGATTGAGTCTAATTCCTCCTGGAGCAGCAGGGTGCTGAAGAAGAAATACTTCCCAGGGCCAACTCTAAGGTGCCTGGATGAAGATCACGTAGTAAAAAACGGCTCTGTCATCTACAATGTCTGCAAAAAAACTCTTCCATACTTCAGATCTGCGCTATCATTCATTCCAGGAAATGGGAAGTCGATCAGAATATGGCACGATGAGATCCTGGGTCACCCTCCACCTCATCTCCCTCGCCTGCAAGCTTGGATGACAGCCAATGGAGTGACCACGATTTGGGACATTGCTGAGTGGGAGGAAGAAGAACCTTACAATTGGTCATGCTGGACATTGTCGGAGTGCCCAGCAGAATTAAAAACTGAAAGCACGTTACTGTTGCATCACCTGGCAGGCCTTGCTCCAATCAACAAAACCAGAAAAGACAAACGCGGCTGGGGAAGGCAATTCAGTAAGTACACAACTGCTGAAGGATACCAGCGTTTTACTGCTAATTACAACGTGCCTGCCAACCCAAAAATCTGGAATAACTTGTGGAAACACAGCACCATTCCAAAGATCGATATGTTTTCTTGGACACTAATCCATAAGAAAATCCTCACTGGCGAGAATTTGGAGAAAAGGGGGTTTGCTGGCCCCTTCCGATGTCCACTCTGTGCTGTAGAATCAGAAAATATCAGTCATCTATTTTTTAAATGCTCCTTTACTGCTGCTATCTGGAATGAGGTGCTGAATGGCTGGGGGGAGGACAATCATATCCCGAACAGTATCCAGGATTGCTTCTTAGCCTGGGACAACCACTATAACGGAGAGCTATCAAATAAAAATGGAGTACGAGCATGCTGGATGAAGATTCCCAAACTAACCTGTTGGTATATATGGAATGAAAGAAATCAACAAATCTTTCTTAACAAAATTCAACTAGCATGGAAGATAGCTGCAAAAGTAAAAGCCATGCTGGGGGAAATAGTTAGCAATTCAAAGATACCTAGCAACAAAGGGACTCTGAATGCTAATGAAGAAAGCTGGATGAAGAGACTAAACATCAAGGCGGTCAGAGCTGAAGCAGCAAGCACGCTGAAAAATTGGGAAATCAGAATGGACGACTCTCAGTTCGAGAACTGGATAAGAGAAAGGAAGATTTTTAAGCTTTTTTTTTACGGGGCTTCCAAAGGGAACCCAGGGAGAGCAGGAGGAGGGGGAATCATTATCGAGCCAGGCGGGAAAATCATGATGGAATACTACTGGAATATTGGCCAGAACACCAACAACATGGCCGAGGCTTATGGACTCTGGCAAGGGATCAAACAGTTACAGAAGGAAGGTGTGGAAGAGGTTATGGTGTTTGGTGATTCCAGATTAGTTAGTCAAGCAATGAATGGGGGCGGAAGAGGCAAGAACGAAGGCACCGCAAGACTGATAAATAGGATTAAAACTAAGGCCAGATTGTTCACGAAAGTCACATTCCACCATATTCTAAGGGAGCTGAATGTTCTAGCGGATAAAGCAGCCAATAAGTCGATAATGATCGAACAATATGATCTTGTAGTTAATTCAAGTTTATGCTTTGAAATACCTCCCTAATTCGACCGGATTATGAGGTGAATTAGAAGAAAGTTGTATTGAATTTTTCCAGCATCCAATTTCCTGGTTCATTTATAATAATATAACCGTTTTTTTTTTTAAATATCTAGTTCTAACCTATAGATACTACAAATTTTTATATAAAAGAATAATTTAAGAGAATTTTTTAATAATTAGTGAGTTATTGGCCATAACCTAGGAAATATTTAATGTAAAAAAGTAACCTAAATTATCGTATCTCATTTCCTCTAGTATAACTTAAAAGGCATAATTCTAATAAAAATTAAAACTTTAAGATTAATCTACAACTTAATCTTGTATTGCTATCTAATCTTTTTATAATAAAATTCAACCTGGATTTCATTAAAAAAACACTGCAATAATTTATGAGAGGCATCATTTTGAACAATGTAAATCATGTCGATTTTCTTAATGATTTTCTTTGGCGGGTTGTTTTGTTGAGGTTCCTTGATCTGGCCAATTTCGCTCCAAGATTGAATATCTTTTTGGCATTCTTGTCCTGGACGTTGTTGTGGTGTCTGGATTCCTTCCAGATTCACGTGAGTGGTTTTCCTAGAGGCTAGTGGAGAGGTTTTGGTCTTTGCCTGAGGAGGAGTAGCCTGTAGGAGGAGTAGCCTGTGCTCTTTATGCTCCAAGAAGTTTTTTGAATTGCAGGTTCCTCGCTAGTTTCTGGAGCAGAGCAGCTCTGCGTCTTTTATCAGCGTGGTTTCTCCTCTATGTTTTGTAGCATCGGTTTCAATGGTGTTCCTCTGCATTGGTGGTTCTTCCCATCAACTGTTTGGTTGCTCCTAGCTAAGACCAGTTTTCTTGGGTGGTTTTGGTGGTGAGTCTCCTTCACTCTGCCTTTGAATTGCCTTTGGTGTAGTTGTCCCTTTGGTCGTCCTAATGCCCGGTGGAGAGCCTCCTCTGCCTCTTCTTCATGACCTAGAGGCTTTCAAGAAATTGATTGCTTCTTGTGGCAAGAGGAAAGGAGGCCCTACTCATGATTTTGTCAAGAAAGTGGATATCACGTCTGTAGAACTCCTTGTAGATAGAACATGTCGTTCAGCCTTAAATCTTGCAGAACGTGGGTTAATTGGGCAATTCATTGGTCTCTGGCCCTCTCCAAAGGCCATTAAAGGGTGGGTGCAGAGGAACTGGCGCCCCTTAGTTTCTGATGGCATCTGAAATCACTTCGTTGGGAGAGGTTTTTATGTATTCATGTTTGACTCTGCAGAGGATCGTGACCTTATCTTCTGAAATGGTCCATATTTCATGGGCCCTCAAGGGCTCTACTTAAACAAGTGGAACCCTGACTTTGACCCCTCCCAAGATGTTCCGTATGCTTTCCCAGTTTGGGTTAGGCTCCCGCATCTCCCTCTGCATTGTTGGAGCTCAGATTCCCTTGAAGCCATCGGAAACAAGCTTGGTAAATATATTGACAGGGTTGATCGGAAAGACCAATTTTCTTGCTCTAGAATTTGCGTAGAAGTTGACTTGGAGACTGGCCTTCCGGAGGCAATCAATTTAACAGTCACTGAGTGGTCATATCCAGGAGCTGGATTATGAACAAATTTCGTTTAAATGTAGATTCTGCCACAGTTACGGTCATTTCGCTCGAAACTGTAAGAAAAAAGGAGAAGAGGAAATTGAAAATGAAAAAAACGATCAGTGGACCCAAGTCCATAAAGTAAGAACTTCCAATATGGGGCCTAGAAAGAAGGGAAAAGAAGGTAAAATTATGGCTAGAGATTCTGTTGTTGAGAAGAAATTTTCTACTTCTCTGGTTGTTGACACCTTCAATGTTCCTTCCAATCCCTTTGTTGTGCTCAGTTCTTCTGATGCTAATCTTGAAGAAGGTGAATTTCAGCATTTAGATGGGAAAAAGCTGGTTTCTGAAGCAATCACAGTCACTACGGATAAAGTTATTCCTTCTCTTTCAAATTATCTTTGGGATGGAGAACCTCCCCTGGCTCATATTGGGGATTTCTCCCCCCTTCTTATGATGATATTGCCTGAAAGAAACCGACTGATAGCTCTAATTCCTCTAATGAAAACTCCATAGATCAGCTCTCCAAAAAGTCTAGCAAAAAATCTAAGAAGGAGATCCGAGAAGAAGAGGCGGAGAGGCTTAAGATGCAAGGAAACCAGCCCACTATCGAAATGTCTTATGGGAGGAATAAGAGAACTAGGCCTCCAAAGGGAGTAATAACTCCCGCTAACTCGAGAAAGTAATACAGCTTGTCTCTTGGAACTGCAGGGGATTGGGGAACCCAATCAAGGCTGAAGTAGTAAAAGATCTATTGAGAATGGTCCCTTCTGAAATTCTCTTGCTCCAAGAGACCAAGGTTGAGGAAGAGGTTTTTCTTCTTCTGAGTAAAAATAAGTGGAAATTGAATTCAGGTAAAGCAGTCAGTTCTAGAGGCACTTGTGGGGGATTGGCCACGTTATGGTGTGAAGAGAGTTTTCAATTAAAAAACTCTTTTCCACTCAGCATTGGATCTTAACAGAGCTCTTTCATCTCGCTAGTAAGATTTCTATTGCCCTTTTTAATCTATATGTGCCAGTAAATTACAGTGAAAAGCAAGCATGCTGGAAATCGATTTCAGATTTTTTAGAGGTCAATTCTTTGGTAAATATAGTTTTAACTGCTGATCTCAACATTTATGTGGATCTAAATGAAAAAAAAGGTGGTCTGAGAGGTAAAGACTTCATGCTTGATTCGGTTGAGGAGTTGATCCAAGATTGGGATTTGAATGATTTAAAACCCAAGGTCGGGTGTTTCACATGGTCAAACCACAGAGTGGGAGCTGAGAGAATCTATGCCAGGTTGGATCGATTTCTTGTCCACAGTTCTTTACTTGATGGGAAATCAATTGTCTCAATTAAAATTTTTCCTAAGCTCTCGTCTGACCACCACCCTATTTCATTATTGTTTGGAAAAGAAGAGGAACTTGGGCCTATCCCTTTCAGGTTTAGCCCTCTCTGGATTGATAGAATCGGGTTCTCTGATGTTGTTTCACAGGCCTGATCACAATTTATTGTTTGATCGCCCAGTTTTGTTTGGGAGCAAAAATTGAAGAAGACCAAAATTGCACTGAAGAACTGGGTTAAAACTCCTCTGCCCTCTCCTACGCTAGTCAGGGAAGAAAGAGTTTCTGCATTAGCTAATATTCAATTGGGTATGGAAGACATAGATATTTCCAATTCTCATTTAGCTCTGGAGAAACTGGCTCAATCTACTACCATTCAATCACTCAGGCATGAATAAGAGCATCTCATGCTTAAGTCACGCTGCCTCTAGCTTAAGTCTGGTGATAAGAACACCACATTTTTTCATAGACAATGCAGGATTAGATTGTCTCGTAACCATATTTCAAAAATTTCCACTGGCGAGGGTGTTAGTGTTAAAGGACAAGATCTACTAAAACAGTATGCTAATCAACTCTTTTAGCTTCTTTTCCAGGATGATGGCCTCACTAATGAGGATATTTCTTATGAATTCTTGGAGAATGTTCCTCCTCTGGTTAATGCTGAGGACAATTGCGTTTTGATGAAGCCCTTCTCTGAAAAGGAAATTGTTGATGTCATTTGGGCTATGGAGTCAAATAAAGCTCCCGGGCCGGACGGATTTACCTTTCATTTTTATAAATCCTATTGGCCCATCATCAAAACAGATTTGATCTTAATGGTGACTGGCTTCCATAAAAAAGTGAAAGTGGGAAGGTGCACTAACTCTACATTTCTCATCCTCATCCCCAAGGAAGTCAATCCTTCTTCCTTCGATAGGTTCCTTCCTATTTCACTGTGTAATGCTTCCTACAAGCTTCTAGCCAAACTTCTAGCCAATAGATTTAAGATGTTGTTAGGCAAGGTTATCTCTCCCCTCCAAGGGGTTTTGTTAAAGGCAGAAACTTAGTGGATAATGTAATTCAGGTTCAGGAAGCTCTTCATTTAAGCTTCCAAAGGTGTGAGAAAGGTATGTTAATTAAGTTGGATATGAAGAATGCTTTTAACAAAGTTAAGATTTCCTTCCTTTATGATGTTCTGCTCTCATTTGGTTTTTGCTCTGAGTTTGCAAATCTGATTAAAACTTGCACTAATGGTCCTTGGATAGCGCCATTAGTCAATGGTAGACCTACTGACTTTTTCAAAGCCTCCAGAGGTCTCTGCCAAGGTTGCCCAATGTCCCCATTTCTATACATCTTGATGGTTGAATTTCTTAGTAGAAAACTAATATTCGAAAAGGAAGCTGGTTATATTCCTGGGATCAGGATTGCTAGGGGTGTGGACCTAATCAATCATGCTCTTTTTGCAGATGATTCTCTCCTTTTGGGAGGGGAATCCATGAAGATTGCACGAGCATTTAATGAAATCCTTCAAAAATTCTGCCAAATCTCTGGAGCATTGATTAACAAAAATAAGAGTGTTGTTTATGGATGGAATGTCGAACACATAGAAATTCTTCGAATAGCAGACTTCCTGGGCTTTCCTGGGTTCGAGAAGTGGGAAAAGATCAAGTACTTTGGTCTTCCATTAACCCTTGGTATGTCTCCTCCCTCTCTCTGGCTGGAACTCTTGGCAAAGTTTAAAAGCAAAATTCACTTCTTGGGGTGGTCAGTGGCTAACTAGGGCCAGGAAACTGATATTGATCAAGGTTGTCCTTTCAGCTTATCCTATCTTCCAATCCTCATTGCTGCTAGCCCCAAAAAGTATTTAGGCTCAAATTTCTAAATTGCTTCGGGATTTTCTCTAGTTGGGAGGTAAAGGAAGTCAAAACAAGTTGCGTCTGGTAAATTGGGAAGTACTCAAGAGGCCAATTTCAGTAGGAGGATTGCAAATTAGGGACCCTGGTATGGCCAATCTGGCACTGAGCAGCAAGCTCATTTGGCAATTATTTGTAGATAAGAATCACCCAGCTAGCAAGATCTTTTGCAAGAAATATATTTAGAGTTTCTCTTTGAGAAATACTACCTTTGCCAATACACCCACTGGCACTGCAATCTGGAATTCCTGCAGAAAAGGCTTTGAATTCTTTAATCAACATCTATTTAGAATTCCAGGCAATGGGAAAAGGATCCTTCTCTGGGAGGATAAGATCTCCGGGAATCCTCCTCTTTCCTCTGTCATTCCACTATCAGCGATCATGAACTGGGAAACTAATAAAGGCCTCCTTCGACTGGTTGATATTTGCATTTGGGATAGTTATGGGAACTGGGTTGGTTGGTCCATCCCGAATCTCCCTGCTTGTCCTATTCCTTAAAAAAATTGTTGCTCTTATCTCTCACAGGTCTTGCTCCTGTTCAAATCTCCCAGAAAGATGCTTGGGGTTGTAGAATGGATGGATTTTATTCTGTATCTAAAGGTTACATCGCCCTTCAAACTCCCTATTGTTCACATTTTCCTCTTGCAATTTGGAAATCGGTCTGGGCTTCCCATTGTATGCCAAAGGTTTTTTTTCTTCTTGTGGTTGGTTTTAAATAACAAGATTTTGATAGGGGATGTCTTCTCCAAACGCTGCTTTCATGGCCCGTTTCGGTGTTGCTTATGTAAATATGTCGACCATCTTCTAGTTGAGTGTGAATTTTCCAGAAAATTTTGGGTTCTTATTCTCCAAGGTTTAAATTTTTCGTTCCCTTTCCATTCCTCTGTAATGTCTTTCTATTCGGCTTGGCATGCCGACACCCATTGTAATCTTCCTCTGTCATTATGCATAAACACTAGCATTTTATTTTAAAATTTTCTTGGTGGCCGATATGGCTTGCCAGAAATCAATGTATTTTCAATGATTTCGTTCCTAAAATCCATATCGTGGTAAATAATACCAAATTATGGTTTGCTGAAACTTCTAGCCTATCAACGACTTCTTTATCAGCTTCGTCGTGGATGGGCTCTTGTCCTCTCCTTTCTAGGCATTTCTTGAATTGTGCAAAGCCTGTTAGCAATCCTCCTTGGATATTTTGTGGGAGTGATGTTTCTCTTAAAAAAAATTGGATGAATGCCTCTACAACTGCAATCTTCTTTGATGGGGCTTCCAAAGGGAATCTCGGTGCTTTTGGAGTTGGAGGAGTGGTTTTTTTCCCAAACAAATTGATTAATCTCAAATTCAGTTGGGGTCTTGGTTCCATGACTAACAACCAGGCCGAATGCTACAGCTTACTCATGGTGATTCAGTTTGCAAAAAGAAAAGGTTTCAAGTATGTTCAAATATATGGCAATTCAAAGATGCTTATAAAAGCTTTAAATTCAGCTGACAGCTTCCACAACTCTTCCTTGGATGTAATTCTGCAGAGAATTAGGATAATCCTGAAAGAATTTGACAATGTTGAATCCTTCCACATTCTTCGAGATTTAAACAAGCTTGCAGATTCTCTGGATAATAAAGCATGCCTTCTTCCTCAAGGAATTCTTAGCATTGACAGCATTGACGAGGAATCCAACTATTTCCATCCTATTCCTGAATTTTGTTCCTTTCAGATGTAGCTTGTTCTTCATGGGAGACTTCCTGCTTTGTAAGCCTCAGTGTTGTTTCTTGCCTTCTCGAAATTTGTAATTTGGTTGATTGGTTTTCGCCAAAAAAGACCAGTTTCTTTCATTAAAATAAAATTACGTGTCTGTGTTAAAAAAAAATGTAAATCATGTCAATTATGGTAAAAAAATGTTTTTGTTTTAGCAATTCATCTCTTTGATTATATTCATATTCAAAGGTAAATTTTTATTTATTTTTTAATTTTTTTTTTTTTTTTGTCTATTATAATTTATAGTTTATGGTCAATTTGGAATGTACACAAACTTATTGGAAATTGGAAATGAAAAGAAAATCATTTCAAAGCAATAAGTGCATACCCCAAAGGAATAGTCACTGAGACTAGTCACAATAGTAAGAGGGAGATTACCCCTCTAGGTGAAATGTGCCATGAAAGACAGGTTATCTTACTTATGTAATAACAAACTCTCCTCTCCCTATAGATTTCTTTCAATGCCTATAGTTCCTATAATGTAATGGAATTGATTTGGAAAGTCCGTAGTGCCTATAACGATTCAGTCTATCTATGCATGAACTATTCATGAACAAATCTATCTATCCATGACTTAGGCAAGAGTAGGTGAGTAGGTAGACTATAGTAAGGGAGGGAGCACAAAGCAAGAACCAAATTCAATATAAATTGAAATGGTTTACATCCAATGAATACATTGCATGTTCTTATCCATGTGGCCTCCCTAATGTAGGGGTTATCCTCATAAAAGTAAATACCTTCTATATCCTTAATTATATAAATCCTAGAAATGGAAATAAATAAATAAAATTATTTCCAAGTCTCTCCAATATTGACATCTTATCCTAGCTATTTTACGAAAACACTTGAAATTTTCCAACAAATATTAAGTATTTTAAACTTCTATTTTTTTTTTGTTCTATAATGGTTTATGCCTTTCACATGCACACAAAGTAATTGTAAATCGAAAATAAAAAGAAAAGCATTGCCACCACCTAAATGTTTTAGGAGCAACAACTATTTATTCAACCTCTCGGAGCCCACAAGAGACTACTATAATACACACTCGATTAGTGCATGGAAACATATAATTCACATCTCTATGGCCCTCACATGATTCACATTGGCAAGCATTGGGGCATCTTTCGCCATTCATGCCATGGAGCAAGATCTCATACAAATATGGAGACACACACGCGGATACATCATTATTATTATTTTAGCTAATGCAATTCCATACATATATAAAGTGGTCTCTACCCTCCCGGTCCCTGGAGCATATAGTTTATTGAACTTAGATAAGGGACAACTCTGTCAGGTTGGTGAGAAAGTCAGTTGTTAGGTCATTGATAAAATAAGGCATTGGAATTTGGAAGGACCTTTGAATGGAGGATTGATTCCACTCGATGGTGGCTCTTTTGGTCAAGTGTGGTTGGGCCTACCTAAAAGAAAAAACCCAGAATGCAATACCTAATGCTTTGAGGAAGCAACTTTTTTTATCAACCCTAAAGTCAACAGCTATTTTTAGAATTGAATCATGTCCTCCCTAGATGCTCAATTCGAAGTGATCAAACAAAAGCCCCAATTTTAGGTGGATTATGGATAGTCCCTCCAATGTATATCGAGTTTATCAACCAATTCAAAGTGATCAAACAAAACCCCAATTTTAGGTGGATTATGAATGGTCCCTCCAATCTATATCGAGTTTATCAGCCGTATTAAAAAGGTCAAGTTTTATTATTACACTATAAGAAGTAACTTAAAATTCTCCAACAGATATCACTAGAATTCGGGTGTCTTGTGTCTACCATTGTAAACAAGGAAGACGAATCATAAATACACATTTGGGAGGTTCGCGACAGCAAGGCTATTGAAATCATGTTCTTTTCTAGCTCACAACACCCCAAGTTCCTCATTCGTGAATGCTCGTCGAGGGATTCCCTTGTTTATATATATTGGTAGACCATTTTTGCTTCTTCTTGCCATTATTAGAAGGTTGACAAGAAAATGGAGGGGTCAGAGTCTACAACATTTACAGTGTCTGTTGTTAAATATTTTATCCTTTCAACCTTTGGATTTAATTAAGGAAATTGGAATAATTCAAACACTTGTATTCAAATAGTTTTCTTTCTTTCAACCTAAGGTTTACAATTCACGGCAAATAAAGAGCATTGTCATATTTGGAACTCAAATACCAGGCTCTTTCTGCTTGCTCCTCCGCCCAAAGGAAGTTGTGGTCCTAGCCTACGAAAGTATACATTCTTTTGGTTATGATTTCATTTCAACACTGGTTTTTTTAAGGTTACATCTATTGAGTATTCGAGACTTAGTTTGGCGGATGTGCGGTCGTATAATACATTACAAATTTCAAACAACATTTTGGATGAAGAAATTTTAAAACCTTATATTTATAGCACCAGAAGACACTCCAACAAGCAACACATTTAACTTTTCTCCACATATAAAATGTTACACAAGTGCAAAATGTTGTACATACCTGTAAATTCACGACAACCAAGTTGGTAGCTTAGCTCTGCAAAATATTATGGAGGAAATAGAAATTAGGGAGACACTGAAGCATGTAATTGGAGATTTGAGAGTCTAAGTCCCGACCTTCGACGGTCCTATACTCGTAAACCCATGATAATGTTTTTTTCTCCCACATACTTCGCCGGTCTCTTTAAGTTCAAGGAAGCTCTATCTAGCCTACCCAACATTCTACCTTTGCTTCTCTTGCTCCTACATGTGACGAAGGTGGCACCTTCGAGTTGTCCACCACAAAAGACGACGAGGAATTAGAGTGTCAACCATTGCCTTGGAATTAAACTTATGCAGTGTTCATATCTATTGTCGAGAAATACATGATAAAAATAAGCAATACATTATTTTTTTTTAAATTATGAAATCTTGCAAATATTGATTTTATTTTCTTGATACCTTTAGAGCTAGACTATCTGTTGCTTTAATTATTTTATATGCCACAAAGTGTACACGCGCACACACACACATACATATTGTTTTAACTCGTTTTAGTATATTTTGTAGGAAATTATAAGCTACAATGATCACTTCAAACAACATAAATTTTAAAAATGACATTAATATTCAATGTCAATTTATTGTAAAATAATTTACTTTACTATCATTTTTTTCAAAACAAAACATTTAATCTCATAATTGTAAAAACACTTTAAAAAGTGGATTGCCTTATGTAACATCCCCATATAACCTCACTAAAAGCATATAAAAAAATTAAAATAAAAAATAAACATTTTCTTTCATACAGGTCATGGGTCATGTATCCTCCTAAATCATTCCTTCTTAAGCTTAATTGCTTATGTACAGTCATTCCACAACTAACAGATTATTTCTGCAACTAGAAAAGACCTTTCCGCACTGAACATGACCTTTCCGTAGGGCGGATTCTAGAAATCGAAATTCGGAATCCCCTGTTACGTTCTATTTTCCTTTCTTACTTTCCACCTTCCGCAGGGCGGACTCTGGGTTGCGCAAACCCCATATTACTCTATACTTTCAGTTCCTCTTTCCACCTTTCGCATTCCGAAGGGCAGATTCTAGGGTGCGGAAGACCAATTTGACCTAATATTTTTGGTTTCTTTTTCCGCTTTCCGCATTATGAAGGCGAACTCCGGGGTGCGGAAAACCACTTTGACCTTATATTTTTTTGTTTCTTTTTTCGCCTTCCACCTTTTGCTTTCCGCATTCTGCGAACGAACTCTGGGTTGTGAAAAACCACTTTGACCTTATATTTTTTGTTTCATTTTCCGCTTTCTGCTGGCGGACTCCGGGGTGTGGAAACACTTAAGATAGTTGCATTTTGACGCTATAACTGGGCATATAGCCCCATGAACATAAGAAAAATGCATTGGAGATAAAAGGCATATGCATATGCATATAAGGCAGGAAAATATAACAGAAGCAAACTCTACTTGATCTTTTAACAAGAATTCAATACATTCATAATAATTCTTAAACAAATACATTGTAGAATTAATACAAGAGAATAATTATCTTGAAAACGAGTTGTCCAGAGCAACTAGCTATGCCACAGCAACGTTCCACCCAACCATAGGCCAGTTGTGCTCATCAATCTCTCATCACAACTTCCACCCCTGAGCTAGGCATGATTTCTACAAGGAAATAGGGAACAACAGGTTCACACATAGCCATAATCACACCAAGGTTCAGCCAAGCCAATCTACAATTGGGTTTATCAGGCTGCTAAGGTAGTGATTCACACATAGCCAAATACACACAAAGGTTTAGCCAAGGCAAGCCACAGTTGGATTTATTAGGCTACCAAGGCAGTGGAAAGGAAGAATTGCTAAGCTAGTGAGCTCAACCACAGAGCTATGGACACCTGCACAAGATCTATCTCACTTGGCCTCCACAATATCTACACACCCAACATAAGGAAGTATTCCCTTCACTACTACACAATCCCTCAGGCCATACCTTCCCTTCCATTATTCTCTAAAGCGTGCATAGAAGACTAGCCAACCCCTCTTGATCTTTTGGTGAGGTTCCTCTCTTCACTATGTTTATCAAGCCAATTTCAGGCCTCTTTATCTCCTAAGTCTTACTCACGGTTCAGACCAAAACAGGGATACACATAACAATGAAACACAGTGTTGGGTATGAAGAAAACGTTTACGGACTTGAGGCAGCGAAAGGGAAGAATCACTAAGCTAGTGAGCTCAACCATAGATCTATGGACACCTCCACAAGATCTATCTGGCTTGGCCTCCATATTACCTACACACCCAGCATAAGGAAGTATTCCCTTAACTACTACATAGTCCCTCAAGCCATACCTTCCCTTCCTATATTCTCACAGGTGTGCATAGAAGATTAGCCAGCCCTTTCGAATCTTCATTGAGGTTCCTCTCTTCACTAGGTTTATCAAGCCAATTCTAGGCCTCTTCCGCTCCCAAGTCTCACTCACACGGTGCCATACAAAACAGATTTCTTAGCCATGGGAGGATGAAGGAACAACCAGAAAAACATGAAGCGAACACCCTATGCTAGCTCTCACTGTGTGAGGAGAATGAAAATTGTTCTCAGTGAATGAGGAATGAATGAATTCGACACACATTTCCTAGGTGTTTAGTTTCCCCATAAGCAAGAATACGGTTTCCCAGAGCTTGCCTATACACGAAATAGACTGCCATACCTCTCCCTTCCCAAGGCATTAACTGCCTCAACCAACTCTTGGAAGAATGAAATGATTGAGTGCATAGGAAAAAATGGGTATTTGGGAGTTTATAGGTTCTCTCATTGACATTTGGCTTAACCCTATTGGATCAAGGGTTTGAATAATACCCCCCTATTCCTTATGAAAATCATGCCCCCATCTCTCGTTGCATTGCATAGCTAGTTGTGGGTATTTTATTAAATTGCATATTTACATGATGTCTCAATTTATACTGTGCCTGGCTAGCACGAGAACCATAGGTATCGATTTTACTTGCTAATAAATACAATGCTAAATCGATGGTGGGGCCTTGGCCTTGAGCTCCTCACCATTATTTAATAACAATATTTACATCATGTACAATTTTAATACCATGGGATCAAAATTGGGATTTTACACTGCGCTCCGCCTTACATTAGCACTATCCTCCGTGCTTTTTAAAATTGAAAAAAAATGGATGTACTGCTCTCATGGCATCCTCCAGCTCCCATGTAGCCTCATTAGGACCGTAGTGCTTCCATTGCACCTTTACCTGTCCAACAGCTCGGTTCCAGAGCACTGTGACCTTCTTGTCGAGGATGTGCAATGGCTCGGTTTGGAACTCTCCCTCGGGTTCCAATTGGATCACATCCCAATTAATCACATGGTTACAATCATGTACATATTTCTTAAGCAAAGAGACACGAAAAAGATTATGAGCTCTAGTGCTAGCAGGCAATGCAAGTCTATATGCAACTGGCCCTATTCTTTCAAGCACTTCAAATGGTCCACAATATCCAAGTGACAGCTTGGCACAACTCCCAAGCCTCAAGAAACTCTTCCTTGGCCTCACTCTAAGATAAACATGATCTCCAACACTGAACTCCTTATGCACTCAATGCTTATTTGCATAGCTCTTTTGTCTATCTTGGGATGCTTTCAAGTCCAGCCTGATCTTTGCAACCTCTTGTTCCATTTCCTTAAGAAATTATGGACCAAGCGTAATTCTATTCACTAAATTATCCCAAGTCACTGGTGTCCTGCATCTTGTTCCATATAAAGCCTCATAGGGACTCATTCCTTATGATGCTTGCTGCCTATTATTATATGCAAACTCTACCAAGTGTAAATAATCATCCCATTTGGATGGTTTGTCCATTACATACATGCGAAGCATGCCTTCAAGCACCTCATTTACTCTCTATGTGTGTCCATCAGTTTGAGGATGGTAGGCGGTGCTAAAGTTTAGCTTTGTACCCAAAACTGCAAAAAGACCCTTCCAAAAATTTGAAGTAAACTTGGTATCCCTGTCAGAAATTATTGCTTTAGGCAATCCATGCAATCTGAAGATTTCCTTCACGAAAATCTTTGCAATGGCATTAGCTTTATACGTGGACTTGACCGGTATAAAATGTGATGCTGTTGTTATCTTGTCCACCACAACCATGATGGAATCATGTTGTCTTGTAGTCATGGGAGACCCTATAATAAAATCCATGGAAATGACTTCCCATTTCCATTATGGGATTGGCAATGGTTGCAACAAACTTGTTGGGTGTTGATGTTCCACCTTCACCTGCTGACATTTCATACACTTAGAAATATAATCGAGAATGTCCTTTTTCATTCCTGGCCAAAAATACTGCTTTCTATGTTCTGTACATTGGAATTGATAACTCATCTCAAGGACCAACTTTACTGCAGTGACCAGTGGAGTGTTAAAGTTGAAAGAGAGATTTTGATTTCATTGAAGTGACTTCGGCTTTGGTTTTTGCTTGGGAGGTTTGTTCTTTGTAGGATCGTGTGGCTCTGTCATACCCTGGATCTAGGCTCCATGTTCTAAATCCGTTGAAGTGAGAAGAGCTTTGGCTTTGGCTCATTCCTTGGAGGAGTTCTTGAATAGCAGGTTTGCGAGTTGTTGCTGGAAGGATCCACCAAGGCTGCGACCTTTTCAGGAATTTTGCAGACTCTAGCCTGTCTTTGATTGGATCTCATTTAGCTCTAGAGTGCTTAACTACTGGAGCATTTTTTCCCCTGCAAGGCAATTTCACGGAGGTGGTTGTGACAAACTCGTTTTTTTTTTCCAAGAATATTTTGATTTCTTTGAAGCGTCTCCGGCTTTGGATTGTACTTGGGAGGTTTGTTCTTTGCATGATTAAGAAACTCTGTCTTAGCTCCTGGATCTAGAACACTTCTGATTGTCAAGGATTTGAATCAGAGAGATTCAGCTCTGGCTCGTTCTTTGGAGGATTTCTTGAATAGCTGGTTCGCTTGTTGCTGTTGGAAGGTTCCACTAAGATTGATATTTTCAGGAATTTTGCAGACTTAAGTCTGTCATTGAATGGATCTCAATTAGCTCTAGAGTGCTGAACTGCTGGAGTGTTTTATCCCCTGGCAAGTTGGACTGCGGTTTTGTTGGAAGATCTTTCAGCTACTATTGATTTTCTTTTCATAAAGCGATTCATTGTGAAGTAGATTGGTGCATGAGAATTCTCTTATGGAAGCCGGAGGGGACCCTCCTCCTCCTCTTCCACCTGAAATGGATGCCTTTAAACGATTGGTTGCCTCCTATGGCATGAGGAAAGGGGGTTCAAATCTGCAGAGATTTGTGAAGAAAGAAGACATTCCCTTGGTTGAATTGCCTTATGAAGAGACTTGCCGACCAACATTAAATCTTTCTGAGTGAGGGCTTATTGGGAAATTTTTAGGTCTATGGCCTTCTCCTAAGGCTATTGATGGATGGGTTCAGTGAAATTGGAGGCCCTTAGTAATTGAAGGTATTCAAAATCACCTTGTAGGAAGAGGATATTATGTTTTTGTTTTTTATTCAACTGAGGATCGTGATCTTGTTTTTCAAAATGGTCCATACTTCATGGGCCCTAAGGGGCTCTATTTGAATAAGTGGACTATGGATTTTGATCCTACCCAGGATGTTATGTCTGTTGTTCCTATTTGGGTAAGGCTTCCTCACTTACCTTTACACACTACTAGAACTCAAAATCTTTGGAAACCATTGGAAACAAGCTAGGAAAATACATCGATAGGGCAGAAAGGAGAGATCAATATTTGTGTTCAAGAATATGTGTTGAAGTTGATTTGGATATAGGGCTACCAAAGGCAATCAATTTAACAGTAGTTGAATGGTCTCACATCCAGGAGCTAGATTATGAACAAATTCCTTTCAAGTGTCGTTACTGCCATGGTTATGCTCATTTTTCCTGAAATTGCAAGAAAAAATCAGAAGAAGATCTTGAAAAAGAGAAGGATGATCAGTGGACTCAAGTTCAAAAATCTGGTATTTATAGCCAGGACAATAGAAAGAAAGGCAAAGAAGAAAAGACTAGGAATGGAGCCACTGCTGATGGGAAGAGCCTCGCTAAAATTCAGGCTGTAGAAAATCCCATTGCTTCATCTAATCATTTTGTTGTTTTACGTTATTCTGAATATATTCCTGTTCTTAAAGAGGGTGAATTGCAATGCTTAGTAGAGCAGGACAATGAAGTTGAAGTAAACACTGGACCATTGGAACAATCTGGAACAACTAATTCATAAATACCTAGTGTAGGTGCAATCTTGGAAAACCATCATTCTCCAAATGGAGCCAAACCTTCTCCATCTTATGCAGAAATAATAAAGAAGAAACCGGTTGACAGTTTTGGCTCTTTTGAAGAAAATTCTATAGAGAAAATTTCCAAAAAGGTAGGCATGAAGTCTCAAAAGGAGGGTAGAGAAGAAGAGGCAGAGAGATTAAAGATGTAAGGCAGCCAATCCACAATTGAAATGTCACTTGGTAGAAGTAAGAGGACTAGACCCCCAAAGGGAGTAATAACTCCCTCTCTCTTGGGTAAATAATGCAGATCGTCTCTTGGAATTGCAGGGGATTGGGGAATCCAAACAAAGCTTAAGCGGTCAAAGATTTAATGAGAATGGATTCTACTGATATTCTCTTGCTTCAAGAGACAAAGATAGAAGAGGAAGCTCTTTTATTCTTAAGTAAAACAAAGTGGAAAATGAGTGCTGGCAAGGATGTCAGCGTGAGAGGTACTTCTGGGGGCCTTGCAACATTATGGTGTGAGAATAATTTTCATTTGAAAAGCTCGTTTGTTACCTAACACTGGATTTTTACAGAACTCCGACATATTTCAAGTAACTTGATCTCCATGGCTCTTTTCAATCTTTATGTCCCAGTCAATTTTAATGAAAAAAAAGAATGTTGGAAATCACTGTCAGATTTCTTAGAAATCTATTCTCCTGTAAATACTATAGTAGGGGATCTCAATATAACTTTAGACCCAAAAGAGAAAAAAAGCGGAGTTTGCGGTAAGGATCCTTTTCAAGAATCAGTGGAGGCTTTGATCCAAGCTAGCGATCTTATAGACTTTAAACCTAAGAAAGGTCGTTTCACTTAGTCCAATAACAGAGTAGGGGATGCCAATATCGATGCTCATCTTAACAGGTTTCCGGTCCAAAGTTCCTTGATGGATGGGAAATTCATAATATCAACCAAAATTTTGCGCAAATTAACTTCAAATCATCATCCTATTTCTCTGATGTTTGAAAAAGAGGAAGATCTTGGCCCAATTCCGTTCCGCTTCAGTCCTCTTTGGATTGAAAGAGATGGTTTATGGGAGACAGTGACACAATCATGGACTCAGTATTTAGAAGGATCCCCCAGCTTTGTTTGGGAGCAGAAACTTAAGAACACTAAATATGCATTGAAAAATTGGGCAAAAAAATCTCTCAATACTCCGATGAGCAGTAGGCAAGAGAAAGTGTTGGAGTTATCAGAGATCCAATTAGGAATGGAGGAAAGTGAAATTACCAAAGCTCAGCTTGTTCTTGAACAGTCCACACAAATTAAAACCTTTCATTCTTTTTGACAGGAAGAGGAATACCTTCGGTTGAAGTCTTGTAGTCTTTAGTTGCAAGCAAGAGATAAAAATACATCCTTCTTCCATCGTTAATGCAGAGCTATACTTTCACATAATCATATTTTGGAAATCTCCACAGATGAGGGGGGAATTATTAAAGGTCATGAACAATTAAAATAGGTTGCAAGAAGGTGCTTTTAGCACTTGTTTCAGGAGGATGGAATCTCTGATGGTGAAGTGACTGCTGATTTTTTGACTAATGTCCCTTCTATTGTCACTTAAGAGGGCAACGCTAGTCTAATGAAACCCTTCTCTAAAAAAGAAATTTTGGATGTCATTTGGGAAATGGAGTCGGATAAAGCTCCTAGGCCGAATGGCTTTTCTTTCCGTTTTTATAGAGTTTGCTCGAAAATTATAAAAACAGATATGATCTGCATGGTGACAGCCTTTCAAAAAAAAAACTAAAGTGGGAGGGTGTACTAATTCTACTTTTCTTGCTTTAATCCCAAAGGAAGTTAATCCTGCAACTTTTGATAGGTTTCGACCTATTTCGCTATGTAATGCCTCCTACAAGATCCTAGCTAATCGACTCAAGCCTTTGTCAGGGAAGTTGATCTCTCCTCTTCAGGGGGGTTTTGTTAAAGGTAGGCATCTAGTTGACAATGTAATTCAAGTCCAATAAGCCCTCCATTTCAGTTTCCAAAGGAAGGAGAAAGGAATGTTAATCAAGATGGATATGAAAAATGCCTTTGATCAAGTAAATCTCACCTTTTTGGTTTTAGCATTGAGTTTGTTAACTTGATAAAAGCTTGCACATATAGGCCTTGGATTGCGCCTCTTATCAATGGTAGACCTTCAAACTTTTTCCAAGCTTCAAGAGGACTCTACCAAGGATGTCCGCTGTCACCTTTCCTCTATATCTTGATGGCAAAAAGTCTTAGCAGAAAACTTACATTCGAAAAGGAAGCAGGTTATATTCCAGGCATTAAGATAGCAAGAAGAGTGGATCCTATAAATCATGCCCTCTTTGCGAATGATTCTCTCCTTCTAGGAGGGGCCTCATTAAAGATTGCTCGGGCCTTTAATGATAATCTTCAAAAAAATTGCTTAATTTCAGGAGCTTTGATCAACAAAAATAAAAGTGTTGTTTATGGTTGGAATGTAGATCATTCGACAATACTTCAAATAGCACATACCTTTGGTTTCCCTAGCTTTGATAAGTAGGAGAAGATTAAATATCTAGGATTGCCTCTAACCCTTCGACCAAGTCCTCCTTCACTTTGGTTCAAAGCTATAGCTAAGATCAAATCCAAAATTGCTTCTTGGGGTGGATAATGGTTAACCGAGGCTGGAAAATTGATTTTGATAAAGGTTGTCTTATCAGCCCTTCCCATCTTTCAATCCTCTTTGTTGCTTGCTCCTAAGTCTATAACGTCTCAGATTTCCAAACTTTTGCGAGACTTTCTTTGAAATGGTGGTAAAGGAAACCAGAGTAAGATGCACCTGGTAAGTTGGGACATTCTCAAAAGACCATTATCAGAAGGTGGACTGCAGATCCGTGACCCTGGCTTAGAAAATCTAGCTATGAGAGGGAAACTCATTTGATAGTTGTTTGCAAACAAAAATCATATGGTAAGCAAGATGTTTTGAATGAAATATCTAAAGGGAGGTTATTTCAGAAACTTAAAAGCAAAAAACACCCCTCAAGGTACAACAATTTGGAATTCATGCAGAAAAGGAATTGAACATATTCAACATCAGTTATATAGAATCCCTGGAAATGGGGAGAGGATGTTTTTGTGGGAAGATAACATCCTAGGGAACCCTCCTCTCTCTTCCTTAATCTCGTTAAATCCAATCATGTTATTGTTTGTCAAAAAAGGATTTGTTTGGCTTGTCGATATATATTCTTGGGACTTTGACGGGAATTGGTCAGGTTGGTTGTTGCTAGAACTTCTAGAACCCCTTCCGTCGTTAAAAAATATGTTGCTCTCCATGCTCTCAGTTTTAGCTCTTGTTCATCACTCCTCCAAGGACAAATGGGGGTGGGGACGTTCAGGCTATTATTCTGCAGCTCAAGGCTTTTTAGCTCTTCAACCTCCTCATCTCTCTTGGTTGCCTCCGTCACTGTGGAAAGAAGTTTGGTCATCTTTCAGTCTGCCCAAGGTAAATATTTTCACTTGGATGCTCATGCATAAACGAGCTCTGACTGGTGAAAATCTGTTAAAGCATGGGTTCAATGGACCGTTCAGATGCATACTTTGTAACTCCGTGACCGAATCTTCAGATCACATCTTCATAGACTGCAGACTTACTTAGACCACGTGGGAGAGGGTGCTACAAGGTTTGAATGTTTTGGTCCTTGTTCAAACGATGTTGGCTCCCTCTTCATCAAGTGGAAAGATCAGAATCCCTTCAAAATAAATCAAAATCCAGAGTGGAATAAAATCTGGCAATCTGTGCCAAAATTATTATTGTGGATGGTGTGGATTGCTAGAAACAACTGTATTTTCAACAATAATTATTCGAAGCATGAAAACATTGTGGTCAAAGTGAAAGTGTTCATTATTGAAGCTGCTAGAAAATTGAGTGCTTCCTCTTTACCTCCTGAAGCAAACACGTGGTTAGGTTCCTGTTTAACTGGTGAAAGGAGGGAAGTGATTAAAAAACCTGTCCCTCTCCAATTCTGGCGATTACGTGACAATGCAACAATTTTATCATTGTGGTGGAAGAGGAATGCTATTCCCTCTATATTTTTTGATGGAGCGTCCAAGGGAAACCTTGGGATTGCTGGTGCAGGTGGACTAATTCATTCTTCGGACATATCTAGTAAAATTTGTTTCAGTTGGGGGCTAGGGAAATGCTCAAACAATCAAGTGGAATGTTATAGTATTCTTAAGGCGTGCTAGATAGCAAAAGATATTGGATATAAGACAATCCATATATTCGGAGATTCAGAGTTGCTGATCAAACTATTGAATTTTGAAGATCACTTTAGCAATCCATCCCTAAATAAATCCCTTTAGAGAGTTCGAAATATTCTGAAAGCCTTTGACATAGTAGTTTCTTATCATATTCTGCGAGAGTTGAATAAACAAACAGATTATCTGGCAAATAAAGCATGTTTTCTCTCCCAAGAAAGCCTTAGCATCAATGGAGAATACAGCTCATTACAACCGTTACCTTAATCGAGATTCACTTCGGAGTGATATGAAAAGAAGTATTTTCATTATCAACAGTTCTGTAAAAAAAAATTGATATTGTCGAAGTAGCATTTCTGGTCTTTGTGTAATCGGTTGATAAGGCATTAGCCCAACCAATCTTGTATATTAAAAAAAAAAATTACCCGTTTGAGTTTAAAAAAAATTACTGCTTTATGGCTGTAGTAATTGTTTTATGATATCCTGGTTGACCATAATATGGAGCTTGATGGATTTCATCCATAAGAATCCTCCTCAAATTTTCCACATTTGGAATATAAATTCTATTCTTATAAGTAAGAAGTTCATCTCCTTCCAATTGACATTAGAGGAAATTTCAACTCAAAACGGGCCTTTTAACTCTAATTCAAATTCCATGTCATCATGTGTTAGCCAATGAAATTGCTTTAAATTTGAAATACCGTATAGGTCTTAAACACTTTTTAATATAATTTTGGGGATAGGTATCATAAAAAAAACTATTTTTTTGTTTGTATTTTCGACATATCTCCGTGTGTTTTCACTCAAATTTCGATCGGGAGAGCACGTTGGATGCGGAATTAAATTTCGCATCCAACGAGTACCCACTCGCCATGCTTTTGACAGACCCCGCTACCCCAAAAACAAAAAATACCTGAAAACGTGAGGATGATCGAAATTTGAGTAAAAACACAGGGAGATATGTCGAAAATACAAACAAAAAAGTAGTTTTTTTCTTTTCTTCCTCCAAAATTAATAAATATTATTTTATTATTTTAACTATTATTTTATTAATTTTTTTTAGGAGGCCCATTTTGAGTTGAAATTTCCTCAAATGTACCCTTCGTACTTCCTTTCAAGGTTTTGCTGTTGCAACTTGTCCTTTATCTACACGTACACTTCATCTTCAGCAATATGATTAATAATCTGCTGACGGCTGACAAGTACTAAGAGATGTCACATGCATTTCATGTACCTTCCTGCTGAGTGCATCAACCACCTTGTTTTCTTTTGCTTTTATGTGTTTGATTTCAAAATAAAATTCACACAAAAATTCCTACCATTTAGCTTGCCTAGCATTTAAAGTTGGTTGATCAAACAAGTATTTCAGACCACAATGGTCTGTCCTTAGCTCAAATTCCCTTCCCATTAAGTAATGCCTCCACGTCTTTAGAGCATGTACTAAGGCTGCAAGTTATAAATCATGAGTAGCGTAGTTCTTCTCACACTCCTTCAACTTTCTTGACTCATAGCATACCACGTGGTTGTCTTGCTTAAGAACTCCTCCAAGTCCTTGATTACATGCATCGATGCACACCACAAAGTCTTTTTATGGGTCTGCAATTTTAAAAATTGGTGCACTTATAAGAAGATTCTTCAACCATTGGAAGCTTTCCTCACATCTTAGTGTCCATTCAAACTTTATCCCCTTTTTTTGCAAGGAAGTGATTGAATGTGCTACCTTAGAGAATCCTTCAATGAACCTCATGTAGTAACCGGAAAGTCCCATAAAGGATCTCACATCTGTCATATTTCTTGGAGTTGGCCAATTCATAATGGCTTCAATCTTCTTAGGGTCCACATATATTCCTTCGTCTAAGATAATGTGACCCAAATAATGAATTTTATCTTTATAAAAGTCACATTTTCCCAACTTTGCATACAACTTATGCTCCCTTAGCAATTACAATGCCATTCTCAAATGTTCTTCATGCTCTTCTTCATTCTTATAATAAATAAGAATGTCATCTAGGAAGACAATAACAAACTTGTCCAGATACTTGCTAAAAACATTATTCATGAGACACATGAATGTAGCTGGTGCATTTGTGAGACCAAACGGTACCACCACAAACTCATAGTGTCCATACCTTGTTCTAAAGGTTGCCTTGTCAATATCTTCCTCTTTGATTCTTACATCATGGTAACCAGACCTTTAGTCAATTTTTGAACCTTTGCTCCTCTCATTTGTTCAAAAAGGTCATCAATTCAAGGTAATGGGTATTTATTCTTCACATTAACTTTGTTCAACTGCCTATAGTCAATACGTAACCTGAGTGCCCTATCTTTCCTTTTCACAAATAGAACTGGTGCTCCCCATGGGGACACACTCAGCCTGATATATTTATTTTCCAACAACTCTTGTAACCGCGTTTTTAGCTCTAGCAATTATGGTGTGCTCATCCTGCAGGGTGTCTTGGACATTGGTGCGGCTCCCAGCACAAGGTTAATTGTAAAATCAATGTCTCTCTTTGGAGGAAGTCACATAATCTCATTAGGAAAAACATCCTTGAATTCTTGCAACACATGATAGTCCTTCAACTTAGGAGTTTCATTGTCCATTGCCTCCAAAACATGGGTTGCATACAATAGACAACCTATCCTATAGAACTTCTTCAACTGCATTGTTGAAACTTGCCTAACAGAAATCACCTTTGGAATGCCTCTTACAACCCTTTGGTTTCCTTCTTCATCCATGCATTCAAATGTCTTGTTACAGCAGTCAAGTTTAACTTTGTGTGCTTCTAACCAATCCATTCCAATGAGAACATCACAGGAACCAAGTGGCAGAATATTCAGGTTTGCATAAGTGAATAAACCATCCATCTCCAATGGACATTTCTCTACAATTTCACTAACTTTTATCTTGGTTCCACTGGCTAGTTGAACTAACCATGATACCTGCTTCCTGCTTCGATTCAAGCAAACAAGGTTTTGTTGAAGTAGAAAGGGTTTTATTGAAATGGATAGGGTTTAAGGTGAAGTGATCCAAAAGATAACAATACTTAGGTTGAATCATGTCCAAGTATTATTGTGACTATTGCAATACTTATCTTACACATAACTTAAATCCCAACAGATGGAAAAGAGAAAGACTAAAAACGCGACACCAATGTCTCAAGGTTTAATACCAATAACTTGAATTTGTTATTCAAACATCATCTTGCAATCAAAAAAATCTGAGGTTCAAGCGAAGGTAAATAATGATGTTAGTGTTGTTCATATCCCACAAATTGTCAAACTACTTCTTGGGTTTGTGCACATGGAGATGGTTGGGATAAATGGATTAGAATTGATTTGGCCAATTGACTGTATTATGGATCTACTATTAGCAAAGTTGTAGGAGTTGTGTAATGCGAGCTTGGGAAATATGTGTTGCTTTCTAGTGTTGTGGATATGTTGGTAGTGGTGAAAATATTTATGGTTGGAATGATGGATGTGGGTGTTACACTGAATTCTAAAAAATATTGGGGTGAGTTTGATAAGCCAGATCCCCTATTTGATTTTTTTAATTGTTTAAAGAGATCACACTCGTATAGACATAGAGCTTGTAAAGATTATTCTTACATGGAGAAATTCCAAAAGAATAAAAGCGGTGATTTCAAAAAGGTTGGATCACTTTCTTATAGCCAAAAATATCTTAGGAAACCAAGTTAGTACATGCCATGGGTAGAAATCAGAATACTTTCTAATCACTTGCCTAGTATGTTTCAACTATGAGACAAAAAATTCACTTGCTGCTTAAAATCCAACCATTACATGTTATATTGGTTAAAAGATTATAGTTTTAAAGATATAGTGCCAAGAAACTAGAAAACGATTGATGTTATCATTAGAGATTCTACGATGCTCTAGTTTTTAAACAATATGATCCAAGTGAAAACAATGGTAGTTGCTTGGGAAAGGGAGAAGAAAAAAAAAGAAAGAGAAAGAGCTAAAAGAAGTTGAAGAAAACCTTGAAAAACAAATTTGAACAGAATTCTTGGGAAGTGTTTTCACAAGAGAAATATTTGAAGTTGAAAGAATTACAGGTAAAAAGAAAGAGCTTTTAGAACTAAAGAAACACAAGGAGGATCAAGAGTAGGTCAACATGGCTAGAAGGTGACAATGATATAAAATAATTTTATAATTATGCAGCTTATAGAAAAGTGTAAATACAATATGAGAATTTAAACAACCTAATGGTTATAAGGCACCACCCTTCAATTATTTAACAAATGCTAGTAACGAACAATTTTTCTTTATTCATGGAAATCAAATCCACACATATTGCAAAAATAATGAAAGCAGTTGGATTGTTCACTACTTTTTTTATGAAAGAATGAATGCAAATCTAAAAAGTAAGGTTACAAAGAAATAATTAGTTTGTACTACAATATTTTAAAGGGGTTAAAATACTTGGCCCTGATGGTTGGACAATCGAATTCTACAAGAGTTTTTATAACCTATTGGAGGAGGAATTTCTACAAGCAACTAAAGAATCTAAAACTTCAACAAATGCATTGGGGGTTATGAATGCTACATCCATAGCACTAATCCCTAAAAAGAACTATCCTTCTACATTCGAGTACTTTAGGCCAATTTCTCTTTGTAACCTAGTTTATAAGATTATTTCGAAGGTAATTGCAAATAAATTGCAATTTACTTTGTCTAGTGTTGTTTCAATGGAACAAATTAGTTTTTATCTAATAAACAAATGCATGATGCAATAGGGACAACTCAAGAAGGATTTCACTCTATAAAAATTGTCACAATGGCAATAATGGTTATGAAAATTGACCTCTCAAAAGCTTATGAGAAGGTAAATTGGTTGTTTTTAAATTTGGTCCTTCTGCAAATAGATTTGAATCTTCAAACTATCAACTAGACAATGGGGTGTTTAGAATCAACCAATTTTGTTGTTCTAATAAATGGTTCTCTCTCACTAATATAATCGATAACTATAGCAATCTCAAGGTAATAAATTTAGAATACACACGTGCGTAAGGAAGAGTAAGTAATATAAAGCACTGTCTTATTCGTTTTTTAAAGGTGCAACACATCAAGTTGTGTGTGTGTAAATGAATGCCAGGTACAGAAATACAAAAAAAAAAAAAGTAAGGGAACGAGATTTTATGCCATTCGAGGAAATGGGATGGAGAGCAGTCAACGTAGCAGATGGATGTGGAGGTTGATGCCCCAAAGGCAGTGTGCCAAATATGGTGAAGCTTTTTAGGGCTATAAGGGTCTTAGATAGGGATGTACATTGTCACCATTCTTGTTTTTATCTATGGCAAAAGGCTTAAGTAGGTTAATAGCAGAAGCTAAGAGAGAAGGTTTTATCAAAGGAATACATATAGCCGAGTCTATTGTTCTCTCTCATTTATTATCATGGATGACATTTTACTTTGCAGGATAGGTACTTTAAAGGAAAACAACTACAAATTTATTTTCGGCACTTACTATAAAGCAGTAGAAAACAGAGATCAATATGAATAAATATTGCATATTGTTTAATAGCCCGAGTGAAGGATCAATATGAATAAATCATACATGTTGTTTACTAGCTTGAGTTAATGTTTGGAAAGGAGAATTGATCAATTATTTCCTATGAAAAATGAATCTCTTAGTAAGGGAGTTAAATATTTTGGTTTTTACTTGAAGCCAAATGATTTCAAATTTGCAAATTGGATATGGGTATACAAAAAAATTGAAGAGAGAATCACTCACTAATGTTACAGGTAGTTGTCTCAAGGAGGCAGCTTATCTTTTGGTTATCTATTGCACATATTCTGAAATGGATCTTAAACAAGATTATGAATAAATGTTTTGGTTTTCTTTAGACTAGAAAAATAGAAGTGGAAGGCATACCTTTGATCAAATGCTCAAACCCAAAAAGCCTAGGGGGTGGGGTTGAATAATACATGTCTTTAAATGAGCTTTAGCAACAAAAGGTCTATGGAAGCTTATCCTTAATAAAGAGATGTGGAGAAAGGTTATGTGAACAAAGTATTTGGAAAACAGAGATCTAGAGAATTGCAAAGTCTTTAAAAGGATCATCAAATGTATGGAAAGCTCTGGTTAAAGCGTTTGATATTTTGGGTAATAGAGTTGCTTGAAAAACTAAACAAGGGAATAAATTGAAAACTGGCAAGGATCCTTTGATTGAATGTAATGGAAATTATAAGTTGTTAACTCGTCTTCTTAGGAATATTCGTACCAAAGGGATCAAAACTTAAGCAAATGCATCAAGTGTTGTGGAACAAGGATGAATTGGATTTGAAGTTGATGGGTTAATGTGAGTTTATCCATGTGGTTATACATTGTTCGAATCCAATGGATGCAACCTTAGAAATCAACAAAAGACTTGGACTTCCGGGATGACTAGGCTTTAAAGTAAACAAAATACATAAATCTATTAAAGCACAATTCCATCAACCTTATGGATCATGATGATGAGTTAAAATGGTCCAAAAATAAAGCTACAGGGGCACTTTCCAAAAAAATAAGATATGAAGTTGAAATTGAAGAAAGATTTTGGTGGTGAAGAATATTATGGAAATTAAAAAACACTCTAAAAACTAAAAAAATTCTCTAGTTAGATTTGGCTGATAAGATTATAACCTATGATAATGGCAAAAAAAAAATTGGGTAGGACCTAGATGGTGTTGTATATATAAGATAATGAATCCATGGATCATCTCGTTCTAAATTGTTCATTTTACATGTTTGGAAGCAATGAAGTGTTGAAAAAAATTAAATCTCAAAAATCAATGGAATAAATCTCTTTGGTGAAATGTTTGGAAATTTGGTTAACATATAAATATGTTAATCCTCAAGAATATTAACATGTTATGTTTTATTGGGGGTATAGTTAGCTAGAAATAGAATGATTATTGAAGGAAAGGATTAGTTATCTAGAAACGAAATTACTTTTAAAGGAAAGGAGGAACACTTTGTTTGTATCTCACATCAAATAAGGCTATCAAATGGTCAACGATGGAAGCATCTGAAACATAAGGGTCCAAAGAGATTACAAGAACATTGCACTTTTCTGATGGAACTTGCCAAGGGTCTCCAGGTTTATGTGGAGCAAGTGGCATCCTCTTTCTAAGCATTTCACACTATTTTTCTTTGCAATTGGAGGGTATCAAGAATCAAACAATATAGTAGAGTTCAATGTTCTTTAGAATCTATTGAAAGTAGTTGAGGATAAGAATGTAAGTAAGTTGCAAGTTTTAGGTGATTCAATATAATAAATGGATTGGGAAAATAGGAAAAATCAAATAACAAACATGGCCTTAAGCCCAATAATGGAACTTTCTTTGGAGAAAAAAACTCTTCGAAGAAATCTGCTTTAACATTTATATAGGGAATTCAATTTCGAAGCAAATCTGCTCTCAAAAGAATCCTTCAATTTGGAGGAAGGTTTCTAGTTAAGTAAGAGATCAAGGATAATATCACTTTGAATGAGATTCAAGAAACACTTTTTTTATCCAATATTTTTTGTTGCGGTAGTGTTTTATCCTAAGTGATAGACAAGTTGGAAATATGTCCACTATTTGGTGTGTATCCATATATGTTTTATTTTGAAAAGATGTTTGTATATGTCTTAGGTCTAGGTTGAAGGCATTATGGAAAAATGGATCTAAGTTAAAAGGTTAGTTAATTCACATTTTGAATTCTCTTCAAAAATGGCAAATACAAAGATTTTTTGGGGTAAAAGAAAATCCCTAAACCATTAGCCTTTGACAAATGACCTTGAACCATAACCCTAAGCTCCCACACTTTAACCCTTAGCAATTAACTCTAACCCCAAAGCCTTCACTATAACCCATAACCATATACCTGTGACATTAAGTCATCAACTCTTAATTTAAACCCTAAAAACTTAAGCATTATCTCTCAACCCTTTCACATTAACATGAAATACTTGTACACATTCCTTAGGTTTTGACCCTTAACCCTCATAACATTAACCTTGATTCTAACTCTAGACCCATAAAGCTCAACCCTTTACCCTTAACCTTAAATCTTAAGAATCAATCCTTGACTATATGCAACCCTAATCCTTGACTATAAGCAACCCTAAACCCCTACACAGTAATCTTAACCCTTAAAACTTACCTCTAAACCTTAACCTTGTTTCTTTAGCATTAACCCCAAAGACTATTTTTAGAATATGCCATGTACAACAATGAAACAATGAATGCAACACCAAAATCAATGTCACAAGCAACATTGAATAATGTCATTTTCACATGTAATAGAAACAAATAAGATTTCTCATGGGTCAATGCAATAAAAAAACAATCTGTTTGTTTAGTATCGACATGTTAAAGTCAACTCCTTGAAACACCAAAATAGCATCGTTCAAGTGCCAATTTTTTACTTGAATGTAGTATCCAAAGTTGAAAGCATCATTAGAGTTGTTGGAAATGTAGTATCCAAAGCTGAAAGCATCATTGGAGTTGTTGGAGTAACTACTAAAGTAGACATTTAGCACCTTAGATTTGAGCATGCATGAGTATGTATTCTTCAAAATGTTGGCTAAAGGCTGATTTTTAAATGACAAACTTACATTTGACAAGAAATTGAAGGATTTATAACAAAGGTTAAATTAACAAGCAATGGAAATATTTGCTAAGAAATTTAGGAATTTGAAATATATTAAATTGGTGAGCAATGGAAATCCTTGATCAAAGGGAGAAACAAGAGTAGTGACTCAAATAGAACTCTATTGAAAGGCAAGAGAAGTTATTTTATGACATCTTAGACAAATGCTTAAGAAACGTCTTAGTCAACATTCTTATAAAAAACACAAATGCCAAGTAAATATTTGAAGCTTAAGAATACGCATGTCTTTAACTGAGCTTTAACAACAAAAGGTCTATGGAAGCTTATCCTTAATAAAGAGATGTGGAGAAACGCGACGACAACAAAGTATTTGGAGAACAGAGATTTGGAGAATTGGAAAGTCTTTAAAAGGATCATCAAATGTATGGAATGCTCTGGTTAAAGTGTTTGATATTTTGGGTAATAGGATTGCTTGAAAAAATAATCAAGAAAATAAATTGAAAATTGGCAAGGATCCTTTGATTGAATGTAATGGAAATTATAAGTTGTCAACTCGTCTCCTTAAGAATCTTCATACCAAAGGGATCAAAACTTTAGCAAATGCATCAAGTGTTGTGGAACAAGGATGAATTGGATTTGAAATTGATGGGTTAATGTGAGCTTATCCACGTTGTTCGAATCCAATGGATGCAACCTTAGAAATCAACAAAAGACTTGGAATTGCGGGATGACTAGACTACAAAGTAAACACAATATATAAATCTACTAAAGCGCAATGCCATCAACCTTAAGGATCATGATGATGAGTTAAAATGACCCAAAATAAAGCTACAGGGGCACTTTCCACAAAATTAGGATATGAAGTTGAAATTGAAGAAAGATTTTGGTGGTGAAGAATGTTATGGAAATTAAAAAACACTCTAAAAACTAAAAAAAATCTCTAGTTAGCTTTGGCTAATAAGATTATAACCTAGGGTAATGGCAAAAAAAACTGGGTAGGAATGTTTTCTATATACGATAATGAATCCATGGATCATCTTGTTGTAAATGGTTCATTTTCCATGTTTGGAAGCAAGGAAGTGTTGAAAAAAATTAAATCTCAAAAATCAATGGAATAAATCTTCTTTGGTGAAATGTTCGGAAATTTGGTTAACATATAAATATGTTAATCCTCAAGAGTATTAACATGTTATGTTTTATTGGGGGTATGGTTAGCTAGAAATAGAATGATTTTTCAAGGAAAGGATTATTTATTTAGAAACAAAATGTTTTTTAAAGGAAAGGAGGAACACTTTGTTTGTATCTCACATCAAATAAGGTTATCAAATGGTCGACGAAGGAAGCATCTGAAACATAAAGGTCCAAAGAGATTACAAGAACATTTCACTTTTCTGATGGAACTTGCCAAGGGTCTCCAGGTTTATGTGGAGCAAGTGGCATCATGTTTCTAAGCATTTCACACTATTTTTCTTTGTAGTTGGAGGATGTCAAGGATCAAACAATATAGTAGAGTTCAATGTTCTTTAGAATCTATTGAAAGTAGTTGAGGATAAGAATGTAAGTAAGTTGCCGGTTTTAGGTGATTTAATGTAATAAATGGATTGGGAAAATAGGAAAAATCAAATAACAAACATGGCCTTAAGCCCAATAATGGAACTTTCTTTGGAGAAAAAAACTCTTTGAAGAGATCCGCTTTAACATTTATATAGGGAATTCAATTTCGAAGCAAATCCGCTCTCAAAATAAGCCTTCAATTTGGAGGAAGGTTTATAGTTAAGTAATAGATCAAGGATAATATCACTTTGAATGAGATTCAAAAAACTCTTTTTTTATACAATATTTTTTGTTGCGGTAGTGTTTTTTCCTAAGTGATATAGTTAGACAAGTTGGAAGTATGTCCACTATTTGGTGTGTATCCATATATGTTTTATTTTGAAAAGATGTTTGTATATGTCTTAGGTCTAGGTTGAAGGAATTATGGGAAAATGGATATGAGCTAAAAGGTTAGTCAATTCATATTTTGAATTCTCTTCAAAAATAACAAATAAAAAGATTTTTTGGGGTAAAAGAAAATCCCTAAACCATTAGCCTTTGACAATTAACCTTGAACCATAACCCTAAACTCCCACACTTTAACCCTTAGAAATTAACTCTAACCCCAAAGCCTTCACCTTAACCCATAACCATATACATGTGACATTAAGTCATCTACTCTTAATATAAACCCTAAAAACTTAAGCATTATCTCTCAACCCTTTCACATTAACATGAAATACTTGTACATATTCCTTAGGTTTTAACCCTTAACCCTCATAACATTAACCTTGATTCTAACCCTAGACCTATAAAGCTCAACCCTCTACCCTTAACTTTAAATCTTAAGGATCAATCCTTCACTATATGCAACCCTAATCCTTAACTATAGACAACACTAAACCCCTACACAGTAATCTTAACCCTTAACACTTACCTCTAAACCTTAACCTTGTTTCTTTAACATTAACCCCAAATACTATTTTTAGAATATGCCATTTACAACAATGAAACAATGAATGCAACACCAAAATCAATGTCACAAACAACATTGAATAATGTCATTTTCATATGTAATAGAAACAAATAAGATTTCTTTTGGGTCAATGAGCAATAAAAAACAATTTGTTTGTTTAATATCGACATGTTAAAGTCAAGTCCTTGAAACACCAAAATAGCATCGTTCAAGTGCCAATTTTTTACCCGAATGTAGTATCCAAAGTTGAAAGCATCTTTAGAGTTGTTGGAAATGTAGTATCCAACGTTGAAAGCGTCATTGGAGTTGTTGGAGTAACTACTAAAGTAGAAATTTAGCACCTTAGATTTAAGCATGCATGAGTATGTATTCTTCAAAATGTTGGCTAAAGGATGATTTTCAAATGACAAACTTACATTTGACAAGAAATTGAAGGATTTGTAACAAAGGTTAAATTAACAAGTAATGGAAATATTTGCCAAGAAATTTAGGAATTTGTCATATATTAAATTAGTGAGTAATGGAAATACTTGATCAAAGGGAGAAACACGAGTAGTCTGTCAAATAGAATTTTATTGAAAGGCAAGAGAAGTTATTTTATGACATCTTAGACAAATGCTTAAGAAACATGTTAGTCAACATTCTTATAAAAAACACAAATGCCAAATAAATATTTGAAAATGTACTAGGATCAATAATGGCATCCCTTTCTAGAGCCTTTTTTACAAAAGAATCCAAGAGATTTTGATTCTTTGTTATTACTACAAAAGTAAAATCAAATCCCTAATATTTCATACCGTAAGTGACATGGATTTTTTTGGCCTCTAAATCCATCTGTGGCACCATGTAATACCCCTAGTTTTTTCTTGGAATGTTTTTAATGAAAATGATGTAAATATGCTAATATGGATTCCTAGTGAGGAGCTCAAGGCCAAGGCATGTATGATGTAAATATTTTTATTTGGATTGTTTGTTTGGATTATAATTCCAATTCAAAACAAATGTAAATATTATGCGCATAAATAATAAAATTGTTCTAGAATGGTTGTAAAAAGAGCACCAAATGAGCTATGATTCCACCGGAGGGTAAGAAGAAAAGGTGCCCATGGGTGATCAAATCCTTGCCGCCAAGTGTTAACTTTAGAACTCATCCAAATTTTGTCACGTGCCTTGAATGCAAGGGACTGACTGCAATTTTGTGACAGTTTTGTTAGCTGCTAAAAGTCAATTTGCATTCTCCGAGTGTAAAAGACCAACGTTCAATTTTGTTGTTTCTGGTGAATTATTGATTACTTAGCGTGCTTTTTTATATAGCCTTATGGTAGAATTAATTTGTTAGAGAAGCAATCTTCTTGTTTGTTTGTGATTCTCATGGTTGATATGCTCCAGTATGAGCCATGAGCGATCTACTACTAGTTAAATACAACAATTTGGATTATACTCTAGGTAAGTTGAATATGTTGTTTTGGCCATCAAAGTGTGGATTGGTTCTTGTTGCGTATCATATTTTACAGGGGGAAATAAAATTATACATATAGATTCAAATAAACCCATGGTTCGAATGAGCAGACTTAGCATTACTGGGGTTGTGGCTAGCTGCCATGAGTGCTTTCTTCTACTGTCAAAAGTTATTGTGAGTTGTCTTCAGAGATTCAGAGTTGCTGATCAAACTGTTGAATTATGAAGATCACTTTAGCAATCCATCCCTAAATAAATCCCTTCAAAGAGTTCGAAATATTTTGAAAGCCTTTGACAGAGTAGTTTCTTATCATATTATGCGAGAGTTTAATAAATAAGTAGATTATCTGACAAATAAAGTATGTTTTCTCTCCAAAGGAAGCCTCAACATTAATGGAGAATCTAGCCCATTTCACCCGTTACATTAATCAAGATTCACCTTGGAGTGATATGAAAAGAAGTATTTTCATTATCAAGAGTTCTGTAAAAAAAAATTGATCTTGTTGAAGTAGCATTTATGCTCTTTGTCTAATCGGTTGATAAGGCATTAGCCTAACCAATCCTGTATTTAAAAAAAAAAATTAGCCATTTCAGTTAAAAAAAATACTGCTTTTTGGCTGTAGTAATTGTTTTCTAATATCCCGAGTGAATAGAATATGGAGCTTGATGGATTTCATCCATAACAATCCTCCTCAAATTTTCCACATTTGGAATATAAATTCTATTCTTATAAGTAATAAGTTCGTCTCCTTCCAATTAATACCCTTCGTACTTCCTTTCAAGGTTTTGTTGCTGCAACTTGTCCTTTATCTACACGTACACTCCATCCTCAACAATATGATTAATAATATACTGCCTCAAATCTGGTTGGCAAGTACTAAGAGATGCCACATGCATTTCATGTACCTCCCTGCTGAGTGCATCAACCACCTTGTTTTCTTTTCCTTTTATGTGTTTGATTTCAAAATCAAATTCACACAAAGATTCCAACCATATAGCTTGCCTAACATTTAAAGTTGGCTGATCAAACAAGTATTTCAGACCACAATGGTCTATCCTTAGCTCAAATTCCCTTCCCATTAAGTAATGCCTCCACATTTTTTAGAGCATGTACTATGGCTGCAAGTTCTAAGTCATGAGTAGCATAGTTCTTCTCATGCTCCTTCAACTTTCTTGATTCATAGCATACCACGTGGTTGTCTTGCATAAGAACTCCTCCAAGTCCTTGATTGCATGCAACGGTACACACCACAATTTTTATTTATTTTTATTTTTTATTTATTTTTTGGGTTTGCAATTTTAAAAATCGGTGCACTTGTAAGAAGATTCTTCAACCATTGGAAGCTTTCCTCACATCTTAGTGTCGATTCAAACTTTATCCCCTTTTTTTGCAAGGAAGTGATTGAATGTGTGATCTTAGAGAATCCTTCAATAAGCCTCATGTAGTACCCAACAAGTCCCATAAAGGATCTCACATCTATCCTATTTCTTGGAGTTGGGCAATTCATAATGGTCTCAATCTTCTCAGGGTCCACAGATATTCCTTCGTCTGAGATAATGTGACCCAAATAATGAATTTTATCTTTATAAAAGTCACATTTTCCCAACTTTACATACAACTTATGCTCCCTTAGAAATTGTAATTCCATTCTCAAATGTTCTTCATGCTCTTTTTTATTCTTAGAATAAATAAGAATGTCATCTAGGAAGACAAGAACAATGTCCAGATACTTGCTAAAAACATTATTCATGGGACACAAGAATGTAGTTGGTGCATTTGTGAGACCAAATGGTACCACCACAAACTCGTAGTTCCCATACCTTGTTCTAAATGTTTTCTTATGAATGCCTTTCTCTTTGATTCTTACATGATGGTAACCAGACCTTGAGTCAATTTTTGAACCTTTGCTCCTCTCATTTGATAAAAAAGGTCATCAATTCGAGGTAATGGATATTTATTCTTCACAGTAACTTTGTTCAACTGCCTGTAGTCAATACATAACTTGAGTGTCCTATCTTTCCTTTTCACAAATAGAACCGGTGCTCCCCACGGGGACACACTCGACCTGATATATTTCTTTTCCAACAACTCTTGTAATTGCATTTTAAGCTTTAGCAATTATGGTGTGCTCATCCTGTAGAGTGTCTTGGACACTGGTGCGGCTCTCGGCACAAGGTCAATTGTCAAATCAATGTCTCTCTTTGGAGAAAGTCACAGAATCTCATCAGGAAAAACATCCCTGGATTCTTGCAATACATGATAGTCCTTCAACTTAGGAGTTTCATTTTCCATTGCCTCCAAAACATGGGTTGCATACAATCGACAACCTTTCCTACATAACTTCTTCAACTGCATTGTTGAAACCTTCCTAACAGAAATCACCTTTGGAATGCCTCTTACAACCCTTGGGTTTCCTTCTTCATCCATGCATTCAAATGCCTTGTTACACCAATCAAGTTTAACCTTGTGTGCTTCTAACCAATCCATTCCAATGAGAACACCATAGGAACCAAGTGGTAGAATATTTAGGTTTGCATAAGTGAATAGCCCATCCGTCTCCAAAGGACATTTCTATACAATTTCGCTAACTTTTATCTTGGTTCTACTGGCTAGTTGAACTAACCATGATTCACTATGCTTTAATTTCTTAAAAGCACAAATCTCAACAATTTTAGGGGTGACATAATTGTGAGTAGATCCAGGGTCAATCAAAATAGAAACAGATTGCTTAACAGTCTTACCTTCAACTTCAACCACAGTTGATTGATGATCCGCCTGGAGGTCCTCTAGTGCTGCATAGATTCTTGGGATGGTCCTCGCCATTTGACCCACAATTTCAACTCCTTAGATGTTGTGAAATTGACTTACATTCTCATTCTGATGCAGACAGTTCCTAAGCATATGGTATCCTCCACATCCCCAACATTGAAGTGGTTCTCTTGTCTCCTTTGGATCTCTTGGCTTGTCTCCCATCATTCTGGCTGGTTTAGTCACATCTTGTGATGGCTTCCTTTACTGGTTTAAGAGGTGAGAGGGTTTGAAACCTTTCTTTCTTTGGTCAAACTTCTCGTTCTTCTTGTCCTTCCATGCCTTATGGAAATCAGGTTTGCTTGTGTTTTGATCATAGCAATACTTAGCCTTCCTTATTGCCTCTTCTAGAGTTCGAGGTTCATGAAATTCAATCATATCTTTATATGACTGAGGTAGCCCACTTAGAAAATGCTAAATTTTCATCTTATCATCTCAAATATACTTGACATACCTCAGTAGTTCCAAGAATTTGTTTACATATTCTTCTATGGTCAATTGTCCCAATTTCAGTTCATGGAACTCTTTAATCTTATCATCATAGTACCTATCAGAGAGGTACTTTTGCTTGAAATATTTCTTGAAATGCTTCGACGCATTCTTTCTTTCGTTGATCCTCTTCAATTTCCTGAGGTGCTCCCACCATATGGATGCTCTTCCATTTAAGTTGGAGATGGCCACCCTTACCTTCATATTTCAAGAGTAGTCTTGGACTTGGAAATACTTTCTCATCCCAAGAAGCCAAGCTTCAACTTCTTGACCAGATTTTACCTCGCCATCAAATGTGGGAAGCTTTGCCTTCTTGAATTCCCGATGTGAATTGTTCTTGTAACGCCTCTTCCTCTTTATCTTGTGAGATGAAGAGCTCGAACCCCCATTGGATTCTTTAGAGGATTCACTAGAATATATTTATGGAGTATGGGTTCTATGCCTAGGAACTCTTCTTGAGATATTGGTCCTATTGCGGGAATTTCTTCTTGAACTATTCCCACTCCCTTCTGGATTTGTTGTCTGATGCGCATAGTTTATCTACCTTTGGATGTCTGTCAAAATATGTGGCATGGTTGCATTTAACTAATTTTGTTCTTCCTAAGCTTTAATCATCCTTTCATTATCTTCTCTGCAACTTTGCAACTCCACCCTTAGGATCGTCATGGTGGCTACAATATCTAGGGAAGTCTCTTGATTTCTTCTCCCATTGGATTATGTTTCAATATTCTCAACCTGTATGTTCTCTCCCATGGCATTTGTCTCGGGCTCATAGGGATCCAGTGCATCATTCATGGTGTTGATCTTCTTGGCCCAACCAAGACCAAATTTTCCAAACTGCACTATGTGGAATGTTGCCTTTGATGTGACTATGATTATGCAAAATGTGTTCATAAACATAATTGTTAGTTGCGTGATATTCTCATAAATTTATAAATTACTTGCCTGCATTTGGGAAATTCCTATATTGATAACTTGTCAAAACATAGACTTTTCTCACAATCAATGACTATCTCCTCCGGCCTGTTTCGTTGCAGTTTTCTCTCTGCAACTATTCAACTTAACCCAGTTAGGCTCGGTCTTGTAACCTATGGGCTCTGATACCACTTTGTAACATCCCCATACAACCTGACTAAAAGCATAAAAAAAACATTTTCTTTCATACACGTCATGGGTAATGTATCCTCCTAAATCATTCCTTCTTAAGCTTAATTTCTTCTATACAGTCATTCCATAGCTAACAAATCCTTTCTGCAACTAGAAAAGACATTTTGACACTGAACAAGACATTTTCGTAGGGCGGATTTCGAAATTCAAAATCCCCAATTACATTCTATTTTATTTTCTTACATTCCGCCTTCTGCTCTCCGCATGGTGGACTCTGGGTTGCGGAAACCCCATATTACTCTATACTTTCAGTTCCTCTTTCTGCCTTTTGCAGGGTGGATTCCGGGATGTGGAAGACCACTTTGACCTGATATTTTCTGTTTCTTTTTCCACCTTTTGCCTTCCGTGGGTGGACTCCGAGGTGCGGAAAACCATTTTGACCTTGTATTTTCCATTTCTTTTTCTGCCTTCCGCTTTCCGCGGGCAGACTCTGGGGGTGCAAAAAACCACTTTGACCTTATAATTTCCATTTCTTTTTTTGCCCTCCGCTTTTCGCATTCCACAAGCGAACTCCGGGGTGCATAAACACTTAAGATAGTTTCATTTGATGCTATAACCAGGAATCTAGCCCCATGAACATAAGCACAATGCATTGGAGATGGGTTGGTTCACTTTCAAAAATTGGCTCGAGGAAGATTTTGAATTCTTTATAGCGTCTTCAACTCTATTTTGTGCTTGAGAGGGCCTGGGTTTGTTCTTTGCAGGTTCGGGATCTGCTTAGCTCCTGGATTTAGAATCATCTCTCTGATTGACGGCTTCAAGATCTGTATCCATAGAAGTGAGAAGAGTTGCGTGCCTTGTTCTTTAGAGGAGTTCTTGATTCGTGAGCTGCTACTGGATCCTCCAAGTTTTGTAGTCTTCATTCTGTCATTGATGGTTTTCAATTAGTTCTAGATCCATCGGTTTGCTTCAACGGTTTATCCCCTGGCTAGTCTGCATTATTGAAGGAAGAAATTTATCATTAAGTGATCCTTTGTGAAGTAGATTGCCTCTCTATGGATTGGATAGAGCTTTGATAATTCTGATCAATTCCAAGATTCAAAAATATCTTCGTTGTGTCTGGTTTGTGCTCCCTCATGGAGTTCCTGCATGGACGCTGCCTGAAGGGTGATTCTTGTGGAAGGTTTCTAGAAGGACCCTCTGATCCTGGTTTCTTCTAGCTTCTCGAGTAGGTGTGGTGGTTGGTTTTTGCAGAGGGAGGATTGGTTTGGTGGGAGCTATTAAGTTGCCTGAATTTTCTTTGGGAATTTCTTTTGCAGTTCTTGAATCTGCGTGAGCTTTCCTTGTGCTTTGGTCCCAATGGATTCTGAAGGGGTTCCTCCGCTCCCTCTCCCTCTCGATCTGGAAGCTTACAAAAGGCTGATTGCTTCCAAGGCGGGGGGGGATATATGTAAGTTTGTCAAGAAGGTTGACATTCCGTCCGTTGAGCTTCCACCTGAATGGACTTGCCGATCAACATTAAATCTTGCTGAGCGGGGGATCATCGGTCAATTCACTGGCCTTTGGCTCTCTCCTAAGGCAATTGAAGGATGGGTGTAGAGGAATTGGAAGCCTTTAGTCTTAGAGGATATTCGTAGCCACTTTGTAGGAAGAGGCTTCTTTGTGTTTGTTTTTTAATCTACAGAGGATAGAGATCTGATTTTCCGGAATGACCCATACTTCATGGGTCCTCAGGGGCTTTACCTGAATAAGTGGTTCCACGATTTCGATCCTTCCCTGGATGTCCCGTATGCAGCCCCTGTTTGGGTAAGATTACCCTTCCTTCCTTTGCATTGTTGGAATACTGAATCTTTGGTAATTATTGGGAATAAGCTTGGCAGATACATTGACCGGGATGAAAGGAAAGACCAATTTTCTTACGCTAGGATTTGTGTAGAAGTGGATCTGGAGATTGGTCTGCCCGAAGCAATCCAGTTAACTGTTGCAGATTGGTTTTATACCTAGGAGTTGGACTATGAACAAATCTCGTTTAAGTGTAGATTTTGCCATGGCTATGGCCATTTCGCGCGAAACTGCAAAAAAAATTTGAAGAGGTTAATTCTAAAGAGAAAGAAGATCAATGGATTCAAGTCCAAAAATCAGGAAAACCCATGCAGGGATCTAAAAATAAAGGAAAATCAGCATTAGGTGACTCTGTGCCTGGGTCAACTTCTATTTCTTAGGTTGCTGACATTCCCAAGGATGCCCACAATCCTTGTGGTCGGAAGCAGTCTCTTTTGTCTCAAACCTTGGTCTCCTCGGTGGAAACCATTAGGGTCTACCGATTTTCTTAATAAAAAAAAGTGTGATGTGTTGACTTTGAATTGTTATGTCTATGGAAATTTAAAAAAAAATGAACTTGAAGACTAACAAATCATTNTATTGAAATGAGATTCAATGTTATTAAAAAACTTGAAGATTACACTCATATATATATTTTGAAATGACATTCAATGTTATTATATAAATTTGAAGATTACACTAGCGGATTGTTTTCCACATTGAGTACAAAATTACACTTCTCATTTGCAATAGGCATAAAATACACCTCTCAGCGAAATAAATTTCCAAAATAAAATAAAAATTAACATTTCTATAAAACATTAAAAGTATTTCGGAAAAAAAGAATACCAAAATTGATGATGATGATGATAGTTTTTTTTATGTTAACAATTACTTATATTTATATCAAAAAGGAGGATGTGGTCTCACCGAGCATCCTTGAATTACATCTAATGGCTATAGAAGGAAACGACTATGTAGAAATTTTATTTTTACAGTGCTCAAAATCATATATTTTAAAACATCTTGATACTGCAAGCCTACTTTATAAAGACAGCTCTTCCTTGCTATGATAGATCCTTAAAAAATTTCCTAACAACAAAAAAACACTTTTGAGACATTTTCTAAACTTCATAGAAAATAACCGACCCATTATAGGCCTTTTCTCACCCCTTCTTGGGGGTCTTCTTGATGATATTCCTTATCTTTATTTGCTCTTCCTCTGTGGGACTACCACTAATTTCTTTGTTACTAGCTTGCACTGGACTACAAAACCCTACAAACTCATACAAACCATGAATCTAGATAATGCTTTGTAGAGGTCTATTTTCTTCCTCACATATCTCAACTTTTCCCTTTAATGCTCTATTTTATTCTTCAAAATCAAGTACTTCACCTTTTAAGTGCTCTATCTCAACCTCTACCATTAAATTTTTTTCTTGGAGATTGACCATCTGTACATCTTGCATTCGAAACTAGTATTGAGAAATTGTAATATCTCTACTAATATTGGCCCTTGAATCATGATATTGCTTATCCAAACCTACAATAGTTTTGATTAAAGTCTCATGGTCATTGGGTTCCTTCCTTTCACGTTGCTAGGGTCCATATTGGTTGAGTGATGGTTGTTTTGATTTCCATAAATTTCAAATCGCTTTGGAATTTGAAAATTATAACCTAGGGGAAGCGTTATCCTATGTCTCTATTTCAAATTTCTGTTGAGAATGTAAACCAGATTTCTATTGACAATACTTTTTTCTCAAGATTATATCTTATCACTATTACCTGAAAGCTTTTATGTTCCGCACTCCAGTATTTACATAGACACAACTTTACAACACTGAGATTTTGAGGGAGATTGGTAGTCATTACCCAGTTTATATTCCTTCCTTGTTGAAGATTGACCCTCAAAATATGGAGTTCCTCCAATTGACAGAAAATCCCTCGAGTGCACTTGAAATTTGGGAGACCACCACTGCAAGGCTCTTCGTCACAAATTTGATAACTCAAGTGCACCGGATGAGCGACTACCAATCTCAAGAAACCTCCATTCGAACACAAGGAATCATAGACCCTATTCTCATAAAAGGCACCGAAAAACTTGTAACAATTACTAATTACATCATCATCCAAACTTGAGTACCAACCATCAAAGTATGCCATCATGATTACAAAACTGGGCAAAGCATAACCATAACTCTCATGCGTGATCCTTTGCACTAGATCGATTGCTATGAAGCTCATTAACATCCAAATATTTATATCCATTAATGCGCTCTAATGCATGCTTTTTAAATGCCACCTAGAGTATGTATCCTGAATTTCATTTAATTTGGTGATAATCCATGTATTTGGGATTCAAACCAAGGTCTTGATTAAATGATTCACCATAGTCAAGGGTTAAGGGATGAAGCAATGTTCCATATCTTCTCCACTAATTAGGATATTACCTTGGCCAAGGTTACACACCACATTTTCCTACCTATGTGCTTGGGAGTTCAAGGCTCTAAGAGTATGGAAAAAATTGACGTCTTCAAATCATGTTAGCAATTTCAATATTCTCCACATTATGTATCTTAAAAGCCCATCCCTTGGAGCATGTTTTGAGACAACATACTAGACTATTATCATTGAATCTCCCACTATTGTTAAGAGCCTTATATTATATTGAATGGATTGAGTTAAACCTTGCCATGGAGCCAAGGATTCTGAAAGATTATTAGACATCTCTCCCAGTCCCCATGAGAAGTTTTGCTTCTACTTTCCTCTGGGGTCAAAGATTACCCCCCCTTGCACATGCCAACCCTAGATTATTTTTGGAAGCACCATCAAAAAACAAAATTAGATAGTATTTCTTGGTTTATCCATTCCACTAACACTAATGGATTTAACTTCAGCAGCCAGTTTGTATTGGCCTTTGCACATGATTTTGGCGTTGAAATTCTATGTCCAGATTTGTCCAAAAGGCTCTAAATCCATAGTTTTTCTTAAGAGTCCAATTTTTCACTCTGATTGATCCTACAATTGACTTGCAAAGATTCCTGCATCAAATCCCAAGCCGTCCATGATACTTGCCTTGGCGAGTTTTATGATTTTTGAAGATATAGATGTTTCTAGCTAGCCAAATCTTCCAAATTAGGTAGAATAGTAGTGCTTTTCACACTTACTTCAACAAGAGTTTGAAAACATTTTTTTTATATTTTTTATGCCAAATAACAAATGTTTCTCTCCAATTTGTAGGAGGAACTAGATTTCTGTATACTCCTTCTAAACCATTTCTCCAAATTTTAGTAGCAAAGTCACATTTTATAAACAAATGATGCACATTTTCTTTAGAATGATTGCATAAAGGGCACTAAGAAGGTCCTTGCAAACCTCTTCTATGAAGGTTATTATAACTAAGAATTTTATTATGGCATAGCACCCAAATTAATAACTTTGTCTTTAGTATTGCATCACTCCTCCAAATTATGTTCCAAATTGTGTTGCTTGAGAAAGCACTACTATCAATACTATGTTGTAATATCCTTCCTTAACAGTATAATTACAACATTTTGGACCCCATATCCTTCTATCATTATTTATGAGTTCAGTAGCAACTAATCCACTTAAATCTCTTTTCAGAATTTGCCATTATTGATTTAAGTCACCCTCAAGCTTGATATTTGTCCAGATTACCCATATCCCCTTTTCGTTCCCAATCAGAGATATCATTTAAGATTTGTATTTGATTTTCATTCATTCAGATATGTAACTTATTCAACTCAGTGTTATCTTTGAGTTCCCTTCTTCCAAGAATTTTATCATCCCAAATCCTTATACTACACCCATTTCCTGGTAGCCAAGAGGATTGATTTTTGACTATATTGACTGACACTTTGCATAAACTCCATATTGTTGTACACTAAACATTTTGAAAATCATGATCAAAGATTATACTATGGATGGAGGTTGAATATTTTTTCACCAGAGCACTCTTCCACTAGGTTGGATCTCTGGTTGCAATATTCCAAAGGATTTTGTCTCCTAGAGATTTGTTTAATCTGTTAGTCTCATGAATTTCTAACCCTCCTTTGATTAAAAGAGCCACCACTTGCTTCCAATTAATCAAATGAATTTTTTTCCCACTAGCTTTACCACCCTCCCATATAAAAATTATTTGAACATTGTCTATTTGTTTTGATATTCTAGTCAGGGTTAACAGAACCGAATTCTGATAAATAGCAGGTGAGTTTAGCACTACTTTGATCAACACTCCCCTGACCGCAAGATTAAGCCATTGTGATCCCTATTGTTCCATTTTTATTGTATTTTTATTTTTCCTACCATTGACTTCCAATCCATAGATTGGGGTTTCCCTAGAAAGATAGGGATTCCAAAAATATATATTTGAGTTCTAGTCCTTCGTAGCGATAAATCCGAGCAAGTCTACTATAGTTTGCAGACTTGTAGCATATACATTCAATCCATAAACACAACATTTGAGATTATTGTCTTCACATTTCGAATCTCTCAAGTAATCATCCATAATGTTTTAAGTCATTCATATATTATTCTATAGGCTCCTCTGGGCAACAAAGTGTCATCAACAAACCGAGAGTGATTCATCTCTTTTGCTCTTCTAACCATTCTTATTCCATGCATATTTTAGTGTAACTTTTCAAATTCTAGTTTTATACTTAAAGAACAAACCATTAGGATATATAGAAAAGGAGACAAAGGGAACCCCTGTCTCAAGCCCCTCTTCCCCTGAAAAACTTTAATAGGTCTTCCATTCACCAACATCGCAATCCAAGGACTTGTTATACAAGCTTGTATCCATTTCAAAAACACCTCCAAAAAACCAAATTTCCTAGGAACTGAAAAAGAAAGGAATGATTCACTCTATTAAAGGCATTTGCCATGTCCATTTTAATCACGATTCCTCTTTCTTTCCTAACTTTGCTATATTGTATTGCATCCCGAACAAGGATAATATTGTCAAGGATGTGCCTTTTAGGAATAAAACCCCCTTGATATTCAGAGATAAGATGAGACAAGAGAGGTTTGATCCTATTGGCTAGAATCTTTGTTATTATTTTGTACAAGGAATTGCACAAAAATATTGGTTTAAATATTGAGAAGGTAGATGGATATTTTCTTTTGGAATCAAAGCCAAAAATGAGGAATTGGTACTTCCTCCCAATTTGTGTTTTTTTCAAATACCATTTGATCATATTGCACAAGTCAAACTTTATTATTTTCCAAAACTTCTTGTAAAATGATATTGTAAATCCATCGGGCCTTGGTGCTTTGTCAAGATCTAAGTCACAGATGGCTAAAATGATCTCATTCTCCTCAACTTCTTTCTCTAATTCCCGGTTATCCATTTGATTAACAAAAGTAGGGATACTGTCCAACATGCCCTTTATTGTTTCTAAATCTTCATTTCTTGCTTTGTAAATACATTTCTAAAGTGCATACAAGCCTCTTCTTTTATCTCCTTATATTTTGTAATCTTGTTTCCTTGCATAGTAGTTATTTCTTTAACGTTGTTTCTATTTTTCCTGTGAAAAAAAGGTTGTATTCCTATATCCTAATTGTAACCATAAACATTTCAATTTTAATCTCCAATTCTCTTTCTTCTGCCTATATACATCTTGCATATTTATGTTTGCTTCTTGGTCCTCAATTGTCATTTGCAGAGTTATATTTTCTACCTCCATTAGGATTTGCATATCCTATCATTTGTACTAATTTTTTTTCATTAAATGGATCAATATATTTGTTTTTAAACTAGTCCTTTAATGCAAATTTGAAAGCTTTGAGCGTAGTTTCCCAAATATAACTTGGAGAGCCTTCCTTTTCTTTTGCCAAGTGGATTTTATTATTTTAGCAACCTCAAGATGAGTTAACCAACAGGGATTGAAATTGAAAGGTAAATGCCCAAAGTTTGTCTTCAAAGTCATAGACATACTTATTGGTTTGAGATTTGAAGTTACAGAATAAATGATCGAGGGTGAAATTTCCAAATCTTCCTCTAAATAACTACAACTTACCAAAAATATGGATGATATGTTTCCTATTCCTAATCTTTTGTTATACCATGTATACTTTCCTTTTTTGGGCTTTATATCCATTAAGTCCCAATATGTGATTATATCCTCTAAAAATTCTCTCGAAGTATCTCTAACTATAGCCCCCCCCAACACTTTTTTCTTCAAAAGATAAAACTATATTTAAATCTCTTGCTATTATGATATTATCAAGCCCTAAACTATTTCTTTCACTCATTAAGGTTTGCCAACATTTTTTTATTATAATGCATTGGAACATAAAGATTGAAGAGATGATAATGCTTTCCAATATATTTACTTACCAAATTCGTGGAAATCCAATGTTGCATTTGTTTTGAAGCTGCCAACTCTAATTTGTTACTATTCCACATTGTACAAATACCTCTAGATGCTCCTCTCAAGCTCACTGCCACACTTTTGCTTGCTCTCCATTGTTTCTGCCCTAGGTGTTGCATAACCTTTCCCTGTAATTCAGTCTCTTGGAGTAGAAGGATTGACTATCTCTCCATCTTTAGAACTTGCCTAACCACTTCCTCTTTACCTCTACTGTGTGTCCCTCTATTGTCCCAAGAGACTATGTACATTACTTAATTATTGGCTTGGTAGGACTTCCTTTTTGAACACTTGGAGTTACAACATTTTTTTTCATTACTGAATATCTAGCGCTGGGAACCATGTACATATGGTCATGGTTATGGATCCCGAGTTTCATACGACCCCAATCGACCTCCCCAACTGCCCAAACTACTCAGGTTCCCCGATTTGGATTTACAGGATTACTAACTCCCTTTGTCTTTGAATAAGCGATTAAGCTACAATCCAAAGTGGACTACAACCCCATCATTTTTTCTAGATTTGTTTTTTCTTCTCCAACTTCTTTACCTAGATTTATACCTTTCATAGACAATTTGTCCTCTCCCTCATTTAGAGCTCTTTCTTCATATGTTATTGCTAACTTTGCTTGATTTTGGGTAACCACCCCTGCTATTATCACCTGCGCTTCTTGTGTTTCTTCATGATATTCTTCTTGATCCAAAGTTTTTTCTTCCATATCACCTTTATGAGTTGGAAGATCCAAGCCATACATGATAAATGGAAGTATGGGAGGGAAAGTGGATCCAACTTCATTCACCATCGAAGCTACTACTTCACCGAAACTTCTTGAAATTTCTTGACTCAGAGGTTGTATTATAGCAAAAAGTATATAACTAACATTATTTAATTTTTTTTTTTTTGGTTTAATTTATATAAATTATGTTAAATATGATAAATCATGATCACTTAATAAAATATCACGACTTATCACATATTTTGGTATTTATACACCCCATTTGTATTATTCTCATCATCAATTATATATAAAAATGCATTATCCAACATGTAAGACTTTTCATCTTACAAGTGGTATCAGAGCTTCAAGGTCGACTCTCTGCGCACTCTCATATTCTTCCTCAACTCTTCATACCACCCGCTGCACTCACTCTTCATTCAGATCAGCTAACCCCTCAACGCTGCTCACAATCTCCCTCTAGCTCTCATTCCCCACACCTCACGCTCCATCCCACCTCTGTTCTCTCTCTCTCTAAATCACTGCAACTAGCTACACTCACCCAAGTTTCTCCACTTTCTTCCCTCCATACCCGCGTCTTCCCCACTGGACTCCCTATGCTTCACTCCCATTTTTGTTGTGCCTTCCCTCTCCACGATATCTTCAACCATCTCCATCCACAAACTACTCCCATACCTCACCATCTCCATCCACGTGCCTCCCACACTTCATTCTCTCCACGGCTCCGCTTTCCTTCCCACTACGCGCTCTCTCCATGCGCTTTCACTAACGTACCCCTTCCTCACCTCTTTGCATTTCCTCCACACCTCCACACCGTCACACCACCTCCATTCCACTCACATTCCTCTCATTACCACCAAACTTGCGCACCAAACCTCGTGACCTACGCACAACACTTCCCCTCCACGCCCACGTCGTCATTCTCCAACTCCCATGCACTTCCTATCCTTCCCCCAATTTGAGTCTTAGGGTTCCTCTAATATGAATTTTCTCAATGCTTTTATTTTAAGATGCAGATTGAACAAGTGCACGACTAATTTTATTTTGTTATTTTGTTTTGCAGTGTGAACCCTATCTTGCAGCGCCGCTTTACAATGGAGGGATTCTTCGAAATCCCGGTTTTGATAATGGAACCAACAACTGGACCAGTTACAGAAGCGCGAGTGTAACCCTACAAATAGAGAGTCAGGATAATGACAACAAATACCAGGAGAGTCCGGATAATGAGATTGCTCATCAGGCAAACTCATGGCGATTTTCTTTAACAGATCTACTTCAAATCTATAAATCTGTTGAAAATAAATAGATGTAATTAGTTACTATGTTTGTGGAGAATGAAGTATAATAAACCCACCTTCAGAGTGAATTGATGTAACTACACAAAATTGATGAGAAAACTGCAAATCGCCTAAGAGAAAGTGTATTCATGGTGTGCTAAGCTATGCAAAATGATGGAATAGCCTACCCATTAGGAAAATAGACTCCATGGGTACAATTTTCATGAGTTTTTGAGTTGCTTAACGTAAAACCAACACATTCTAAACTTCGAAATTGAACTAATATTGAATCAAAGAAACCTAGCCATGAGACTGCCAAATTTTATGGATTTCTTCTTTCAGGTTTTTTATTATAAAAACACTAGATTAGAAAACAACTCAAACCTAACCCAATAATTTCCAAATTGTAGCGACAACATAGATTTGCCAGAAGTTATTTGTAGATACTTTCACTGTTAAAATATGAGAAAAACAACAATTGGAAGATTAAACATTGGAAAGGTCGTTAAAAAGTACATGTTTCGTGCCGTGGATACTTGTCCGACCACTTTATTGTAAGATAATCGAACTTACAATTAATTAAATGACATTTAAACGGTGGACAGAGGGCGGCTCCTCGTAAACCGTCAACAAACGATGAGTAAACGAAAGCCAAAAGAGGACCGTCCCCTTAATAACACCTTTAGAGTAATAATTCAAATTTAAAAATTTTATGACTTTGATCTCTGCTTGAAAACCTTTGTTAAATTTTTTAAATAATAATTAAAAGAAATAATTAGAAATTTTTTATGGAAGGATGTAATCTAACCATACAACTTTTGTAAATTAACTAATATGATTATTAGCTTGATACACCTGTGGACACGAAGGAAGCTCATGTATCTTCGGGTTCTGGAATGTTTCATATGCGGTTTGTTTGTAAACCCACTCTCTGCTACAGTTTGCCCCTGGCAGAGACAACAAAAGTGTTGAGGTGCTATTCGGGTTCTGAAACGTTTCATATGCGGTTTGTTTGTAAACCCACTTTCTGCTACAGTCATATGCGGTTTATTTGTACACCCACTCTCTGCTACAGTTTGCCCCTGGCAGAGACAACAAAATTGTTGAGGTGAGCTAGCAGGGAAGCATCAAGGACTTTGCCTATCTGATCAGCAATTTTGATGAATTCTATCTATTCAGAAACAATGGCGATTTCCCATATCGTGGCGGTGTTGCCCACAGTCCCATTATCAGTTCATTCCTTAAATCGTATGGGATCAATTGGGCGAGAACGCATTTTCTATTCTCTGCCCCGGAGCAAACCCTTGTTCAGAAAACGATCAACATCCGCAGTATCTCCTGCCCATAGAATCCTCTGCTTCCAAACTGTTGAAGAGCTTCCACCGAAGCTCCAGAAAATTGTAAAATTGTTCGAGGCAGTGTCCGAACCTCGTTCAAAATACGAGCAGCTCTTGCACTATGGTAAAAATATGAATCCCCTGGCTAAAGAATTTCAGACCAAGGAGAACAAAGTTGAAGGGTGTGTGTCCCAGGTGTGGGTTAGGGCATTCATGGATGACAACAAGGTGTACTATGAAGCTGATTCTGATTCGGTTCTGACAAAGGGCCTGGCTGCTCTTTTGGTTGAAGGCCTCTCAGGGTGTTCACCTGCTGAAATCCTCGGTCTGACACCAGATTTTATACAGACGTTGGGTCTTAAGCAGAGCTTGACACCTTCCAGGAATAATGGGTTTCTCAATATGCTCAAACTGATGCAGAGGAAGGCACTTAAACTTTACATGGAGGCTGAGAAAGCAGGTGATTCAAATGTTGGTGATCCCCAAATACAGAATGCTAATGGAGTTCACGTTATCCCACCGAAAGAGGAGACTGAACTGAAACATGTTGATGGATTCGATGAGAAAGATAACAGTTTCGTTGTGTCGCCGGTGTCGACCAGAGCAGATAGAATGAGGCAGAAACTGGAGACAGAATTGGAGCCCATGGTGTTGGAGATTGATGATGTTTCTCATCAGCATGCTGGTCATGCAGCCGTGCCTGATCAAGCCAGGGAGACCCATTTTAATGTCAAGATTGTTTCCTCTAAGTTTGAAGGACGGAGTCTTGTGAAGCGCCATAGGCTTATATATGAGCTGCTGCAGGAAGAGCTGCAAAGTGGATTGCATGCTCTGTCCATTATAGCAAAAACTCCAGCTGAAATGGAGAGCACGTGAGTTTGCATAAATGCCCGGTGCACAAACTTGTCGGTTCTTATTTTTCTGCTGAAGAACCAAGTAAGTCGATGCCAGAGAAGCATGTCTCTCAGTCTTTGTTTTGGCTGTCGAATTGAGTTTTGTACTTCAACATCTGAAAGATAGTTTTTTGTACAGGTAGAGTAGGAAGTTTATGCTAGTGCTTCTCATAGTTTATTTTTTTTTATAGCTAAATGCATCTTATGTTTCATTACTAAACAATAAAAATGTATATCAAGGTTTTTGAATATACATCAGGGGGCTAATGGGCAGTTAAATAGGTTTCTTCCTTCCTACATAACTAATGATAACTAGCATGTCCGCGTTGGTTCCATTCAAGAATATCTACATCTTTCCTGAAAATGTTAATCCTGGCTGAGATCTGCATCGCCAACTCTGATCTAAATGTTGAAGCTTCTCACAAATTTGCTGACTCATGAAAGATTGGTTGCTTGACATCTTGGTTTTTATAAGGAGATGCCTATCAGTCCGATTATTTCCCTTATGCTTATATCAGTGCTTTACATATTACATCAAGATGGCCCTATGATTTCTATGGAAGCAAGATATACATATTCGTCTCGAGAAGTTTCCAGATTTCTTGCTCATGGTCTAAATAAGTTTACCCTTTTTCTGGTTGGTTTGTTCATCTGGGTCCAGTGCGTACAGAAACACCACAATGCTGTCAGGTGTCAATTCTTCATCTGTCATCTTCTGGTACTGATTAGTATTATGTTCAACTGCTCTTGCACAAATTTTGAAAATATTCATATTTAATCTTTCTATCCGTCAGCAGTGTTGTCCTTCGGATGAATCTGTATGTAACATCTTTTGATTTTCTTAAGACTTAATCTCTGGCATATTGCTTTCCAGGATGAGAGATGAAGCTAACATGTTTATCAGATATATGCAATGTCATTAATCATTATTTTTATGGAGCCAATATATACCCAAAATGAAAAACATGTGAATGACGATGGGGTTTATTAAACAATTTTATTATTATTAAAACTTGGATAAAAACTTTATTAATGCTATGCACTGAAATCTGAATTGCAGCTGCTCAAATATGGAATTCTCATGAGAAATAAAGTTTACTTTCATATGGTCACTCTTTCCTTTTTTTAATAAAAATAAATTATTGTTTATATCTAAAAAGGTGAAAACCCCCATTGCTGAGAGTTGCAGGTACATACATAATGTCTTTAGAGAGTTCATAGACGGACCAAAATAGTGCAAATACAGACGAGCCTCTTCTACAGATTTTACAAAGACAGGACACCAAACTAATTTCAAACTAACAACCTGGTCAGTACATACTAAAATTATGCAAGAACAGAGCCAGATAGATAAACAGAAACAAAGAATAAACCTTATATTCATAATTTTGACTGAGGAGAGCTAGCATATGTTCATACACCATGGGGGTTGTCTTTTCATGCTTGCTGGGCCTGGCTTTTACTCCACATACACTGGAGGATGCCGCTTTGCCATGAAATTGACCTGATACTCCAGGCTGGTGCAAATTTCTTTCTTGAGTATCTCTTCTTCAAATTTCTCCTAGGTAGAATTTCTGAAAAACCACTTACTTTTCCAGTAAGGCTACCATTTTCTCCTCATACATTGCCTACCTGATGGAGTTGTGCCCATCCCCATCTCCGAGTCACCATCCAAACTCACACTATGCCAAATACAGTTTCTACACAGTGACCCTAGAATTCTTCAGGGTCTTAGAGTTTCTCTCAGATGATCAGCACATAGAGATCAACACATGACGTATTGGGTGTTGAGACTTGTATATTGGGATGTCCTTCATGTGCTGATGCCTAGCATGAAGGTACATTGACTGTATAGGCATTGATGTAGTGTGTGAGAAACACTCTACGAGTTGTCATGGTTTTAGTGGGGGAAACATACTGAGGTTTCTGAGACCTTTACCAGATGCATGTGAGGAATGTAGGAATGCACCAGTTTTTAATGCAGTAGTGAGATTTGCACGATGCATGTGCATGAGATCTGTGTAGGTACATGAAAAGTAGGCGATGCATGTGCATATGCATGAAAAGTAAAATAGGGATTTGGAACTCTAATCAGTCACCCAAGCTATTAAAAGGAGGCAGGGGGTAAATGTAAAGGTACTCACTCAAGACTGACTTCAGATATTGAAGAGCCAGAGAGGTGAGGCACACTTACTGAGACAGGAGGGTGCATTTCTTGAGGAGTGGTGCATGTTAAATTTTCATAAGATTATAGCAGCATATCTTAATTGCATTTATCAATAGGATCACTAGAAGATAGACAAAGCACAGAACAATAACACTAGTATTTTTATCCTGGGAAACCCAAATGGGAGAAAACCCAGCAACCTTCGGCTAGAGATAATAATTCTGATATCAGTGTACAATAAAGAAAGAGAAAAGATGGAAGTATCTTCTAGAGATAGAAACCCCAAAACAGTCTTCTCTTTCAGTAGGTGCGGATTTCTTTCTCCCAGAAAATGCGAACTTCACTTGTGCAACTGTATGTTCAAATGAGGAGGGGTGCCTCCTATCTATACTGTTTTTCCACTAAAAAATTAACTAGGGCCGACTTCTCTTGGGGAGCAATATAAATTTATATTTTATAATTTTATTTTATTTATTTTATTGCTGGCTTTTCACCCCAAGGTTTACATTGTTTTTTCTAGGGTTTGTATGAAGAATTACAACAAGTTCAACTCTCATAGGAGGTACTATACAAGTACAATAAGAATAGCTTCTGAAGTTGTACAAATTCCAACACTCCCTCTCAATGAGGAAGGTATTCTTCAGATATGGTCATCATCAACATCATGAACATCTGGGTCTCTTATGTACATCTCATCTGTCTCGATCATCTCTATACATACCGAAGGTTGTCAACATGTCATTGTAAGGCTTTTTATCATTTGTAGTTCCATCTGCTACCTGTTCGTCTCATTTGTCGATGGGGTCCTCCCATACTTGGCTTGAGAACCTGGACGAGCAAATATGCACGACCATCTACTACCTGTTCATATCATCTGCCGATGGAGTACTCCCATACATGGCTGAGAACCTAAACGAGTAGAGGTACCTGTGCAATCACACAACCATCTACTTTCTGTCCGGCTCATCTGCCGATGGGATTTCCTCCCATACCTGGCTGAGCACCTGGACAAGTAGAGGCACCTGTGTGAACCCGACCATCTACTACCTGTCCGTCTCATCTGCCAATGGGATTTCTCCCATACATGGTTGAGAACCTAGAGGAGTAGAGGTACCTGGGCAAAAACATGATAAATGTCTGTTAGTCATCTCTCCCTCTCAAGGACGAATACGTTCTCCTCTACTCCAAGTCTTCCTCGAAAGCATTCAAACTTCACTATGGGAAGAGGCTTAGTGAGAACATCTGCAGTCTGGTCATTTGTCGGAACATACTGTAACTCGACCGCACCTTTCTGCACCATATCACGTATGAAGTGATATCAAATCTCTATGTGCTTCGACTTGTCGTGAAATACAAGATTCACTGACATCTGCACACAACTTTGGTTATCGTAGTGAATCATGGTTGGCTTTGGAATCTGGCCATACAATTCTGCAAGAAGTTTATGAATCCAAACTGCTTCTCAGGCTGTTGTGCTAGCAGCCATATACTCATCATCTGCAGTACTGAGAGCTACTGAGTTCTGCTTCCTACTTCACCAAGAAATTATTGCAGAACCCAAATTGAAACAACATCCTGAAGTACTCTTCCTATCTGCAGTGCATTCGACACAATTTGAGTATGTAAACCCTTGCAATCTCAAGTCACATTCTGAGTCATATCGTAGACCATATCCCACAGTGCCACGCAAGTATTTCGAGCACATGTTTTGCAGCAGTCCAGTGAATCTGCCTTGGCTCGCACATGAACTAACTGAGGGTATTCACAACAAAACAAATATCTGGTCTGGTGTTAGTCAGATACATCAAGGACCCAATCAGCTGGGGAAACATAGTGGGATCAATCAAATTTAAATCTGAAGCAGAATCTCTTAGCTTCTTCAAATTTGCATCCATCAGAGTAGCTATGGACTTGCAGTCCAGCATTCTGAATCTCTTCAGTATATCTATGGTGTATTTTCCTTGACCTAGGAAAATCTCCTTCTGCCTCTATTATTCTTCTAATCCCAAGAAGTAATGCATCAATCTAAGATCCTTCATTTCAAACTCAGAGGCGGTATTCTTCTTACACCATATGATAAGTTTCTCATTTCCAGTGAGAAACGGATCATCAACATATTGTACCAAAATCAATGGCTCATCATTCACAACCATGCAGTAAAGGTTGGGGTCTGCATCGCTTTTGGTGAATCCCAGACTCATTGGGAATCTGTCTATTCGTCCATACCAAGCACGAGGTGCTTGCTTGAGTCCATATAAAGCCTTTTTTAGATTGCATACATGAGACTCCTTTCCATGGACAAAAAACCCTTCTGGTTGTTCAATATATACTTCTTCCTCAATAATACCATTGAGAAAGGATGTCTTGACATCCATCTGATGCAACTTCCATCCCATAGCTGAAGCAATGGCAATGATTGATCTGATGGAAGTATATCGAGCCACTAGAGCAAATGTTTCATCATAATCGACTCTCTCTTTCTGAGAGAACCCTCTGGCAACAAATCTGGGCTTGTATTTGTTAATACTCCCATATCCTCCATGTTTGATTTTGTATAGCCATCTGGAAGTTCAACTGACTTCCCCTAAGGTCTCGGTACAATCTCCCACACGTCATTCTTCATGATGGATTGATATTCTTCCACCATGGCATCCTCCCAATATTGGTGTCTGGATGCTTCTTAATAAATGGTGGGTTCTGAGTCAATGATATGACTCATCAATGCTACATAACTGGAGAACCTCTGAGGTCTTTTACTTTCTCAGATAGTACCATGTGGGGCTTCATGCCCCTCAGCATCTTGTAAGGTTTGTTGTGCCCATCTAGGTCTTTTTCGACTTACTGCCATATCTTTGGGAAAATCAACTGTCGCAATTGGATCAATGGGATCGATGGGTTCATCTTTCTTTGCTAACTCCCTCTGAGCTTGAGGGGGAGATGATCTCATCTCTTATGATCCTAACATTTCCTCATCATCGATCTCCATGTCTGATCCTCTGCCTTTCCTGACAGCCATTTCTTCTTCAAAGGTCACATCCCTGCTAACTTAAAGCTGTCTGGATCTTGGGATCAGGCCTGGAATTTGACATGCTATAAGACGTATATATGATTCTACACGTCAGCGTCTACGTGCATAAAAAATTTCGAACCGTCAATTTGCCGTTTGATCGTGTCAGCCACCCCCCATAAATGCCAGTAGCTAATTTTACAAGGTTTTAAGATTTGAAGTGACTCAAAGAGCTGGAGTCTGGACCAGCTGGTGTACCGTGTAGTTATAGTGGGCAGGTGGCCTGTGGCCTGGGTACGAGTATAAAAAAATATGCCATTGCAATTTGCGATGTTGTCTGCACAGTGCGTTAATTCCCACTACCCAGCATTAATGGGCATTGTGAAGCCTCCAGAAATTAAACTGGCCCGCTGCCCACTCCAGCCTCCAACCCTCCAAAGTCCAGGCTCCACCTGCTGCTCAAAATCCTTTGTAATTGTGCTGCCCCCTCCACCTGCTGCTCAAAATCCTTTGTAAATTGTAATTGTGTTGCCGCCTGCGGCCTGCCTGCCGTTCTGCCGGACTTCGAAGCCGTCAATTCAAGCACGAGGGAGTTAATGGAGTTGAATCGCTGAGAGGATAATGCTACAGCCTACCACCAGGCTTCAGCTAGAAACAACCGGAGTTCCATACTACCACCAGCTACAGAGAACCAGAGTTCCATAGCCATTGATTTAAGGTAAACCAGAATATATCTTCTTCTGTTTTTTTGTATTTGGGTTTTGTTTCACCGTAAGGGGTTGGAACTTGGTCTTCCTCTGTGAGCGCGAGGTAGTGGTTTTTATTTTTATAATTATTTTCACAGGCACCAGGCACCTGTGTTATATTTATATAGTTTGTTTTTGTATTTAGGTTTTGATCCACGGTAAGGGGTTGGAACTTGCCCTTCCTCCTCTGTAGACTGTGAGCTTCTTACCCTAAGCTTCTTGAATCCCTCATATCGGCCATCTCGTCCAAAAGTGTCCACTTCTCTGTGTAACACCACTGCCAATGACTGTAAAAAAAATAGGTTTTAAGATCAATTTGTGACTTGTCCATTTCCGACAACCACTGTTCAAAACTTCAACCTTTACTTTGTAGTATTGTACCCTGAATCCTCTAAACACAAGAGTATACCCTCTCGGCCCTCGGGGGTTCTGGGTCAGCCCTAGAATTTGGAAAGCCAATGGCCAAGGCTGGGCGTTTAGCTTAGCTCACAGAAGAGATTCCAATTTCCAGCCTGCGAGTGCACCTTTTGACCGCATCGAGGAGACCAGTCACCAGTCCTGTTGTCTTTGTGAGGAAATTGCCCTCGAAGCTTGAGAACTCATTCGGTCAGAGGCACATTTTCGAAGCACGAAATTGGACTGTACATCGGCTTAATCGGCTTAATGACACCTACAGACCTCGCTGGTTTCGATCCCTCGACCTCTCCGTTGTACAGTTTTCCTGTGGAAAACCCTCATCAACAACTTCTTCACAGGCCTAGATAAAATGCCTCCACTACTCAAATCTGAGCAGCTTGCAGCGTTTTCAACGATGGCAGTATTGTGAATATTACTGTGCAACGACTCTGTCACAAATCGGGCCCTGGCTGTCCTTCGGGTGGAGAAGCTACGAATGCATCCATGAGCTGCTTGTGGGGAGCTATCGAGAGTCAAATTCGAGACCTCTGCCAGAGTCTGGTTGAGCTGAGCAAGGAAGGTTCGTAATTCGAATGAATCGCAGAGGCTACTCTCGCAATCCCATACTGAGGATTTATGTTTTGTTTGAGCCGATTTCTGAGCATCCTGGTTAGAATCAGCTACTTCAATCTTTAACACATTCATTGTGATGAAATTAGATATGATTATATAAATCCTTGTTGAGTCGCAGTAATGCCCAGAACATTTCTGAACCGTCAGCCTTCTTCACGGAGGAAAAGGCATTGAGGATGATTGCATAATTATCGTTATGGGATAGTGAAAATAACCAGCTTTAAATGGCCATCTAAGAGGGTCTCTATTCTTTGTTTTTGTCGTTGTATAAATGATGGTACAAAGATTTGTCAGGGAAGCAAGCAAATGCCACTGCTTGAATCAAATAACTTTTTGGTGACGCGATGAAAATGTGTATTTTGTCTTATTCCTTTTTACCTCATATGAATCTCATATGATAATATTAACTTCCAATCCAACAGATATACAAACTTAATAAGAAATTAGGCCCATGAATAATAGAGATACAAACTTTATTATGTTTAAAATTAGGTATATCTTGAGCCTTTAACCACGTCAACTCATTTCAATCAACTAAATTGATTAAAAAAAGGAATGATAAGTTTTAGAAAACAACTCAACAAAAATACATAAAACTACATAATACTATACTACTTCCATCTCTTTTTTGTAAGTATGTTATTTTTCTATGTTTTTTTTTTAAATATTTGTGTTAGGGTTTGTTTAGATTTTTTTAATGTTTGTTTAATGATTTTTTATGCCAACTTATTTGATACCAAAAATAGATTTTAGATATTGTAGGTAATATTTGTATAGATTGTAGTTAATAAATATTAATTGATACCAAAGATAGATTTTATTATTTTGTTTAATTTATTATTTATTTTCATTATGATAAGATAAAATTGTATATATATTTTTAATGTTTTTTTTTTCTATTCTTTGCTTAATTTCAACTTATTTGGCCCAAAAGGAGGAAGATTATATAGATTGTAATTAATATTTATTTTCATTATTATTTTTAGTTTATTATTTATTTTCACTATCATAGCAGAAACTTTGTTTATATTTTTATTTTGATAAGAAACTATAATTACTCTATTTTACAAGATTTGTAAAGATTTTCTATAACTAAAAAATATTATATGTAAAATAACTAGATTAGTATTTGGTTATGAAATATATAATAAATTTAGTTTTATTATATCAATGTTGGCTATGAAATACATAAATTTTTTAGTTTTAATTGATATTTTATAATATTTCATAATGTAATTTATCATTTTTAATTAGTTTTGTATAAGTTATTTTTTTATATAGATTTTTTTTTAAAGTACACTTTTTTATATGTGGTTTTGTTTAGTTAATTCTTTTGGTTTGGTTTAATTTTTGTATATAGGTGGTTAATGGTTAAAACTTACAATGTCTGGAAAAAAAATCGAAGTCACAATTGGAGACATGTATGGATGGAAAAAAGGACAAACTTCCAATATTCAAAATGATTCAAACACAAGCGAAGAAGTTTATAATACTCAATTGCAGCAACAATTTGATGAAATATTTGGAAGTTTATTCGATGAAGAAACAAATGAAGTTGAAGAAGAAAATGAAAGTGCAAACAAAAAGAAAATTTCGTATGCAATGGTTGAACTATGTGAGGCACGATGATAAAATATATATGAAATGTAGCTACTGTGAGAAGTATAGGATGAGTGGACCATGGGGTCTAGGAAATGGTTATACAACATTACAACATGATGCTCTTGTTACTCATGAAAAATCACTAGTACATAAAGATGCTAAGGCAAGATGGATTAGTGCATTAGAGAGAAATATGAATCCAATTCCAGATCATGTTAGACAAGTGGAAAATGCTAATAAGGAAAGAGTTATTTCTACCATGAAAATCTCATATTTTGTGTGCCAAGAAGATTTATCTTTATCAAAGTATGAAAAACTATGCAAATTTCTCATAGATGCAAAAACACTAGATATGCCAAAGTCTCAAGAGTACTTTTCATACACAAACATAAAATCTGCAAATGATTTTTTATATTGCATATCAAGACACCTTGAACAAATTCAGATAAAAAATATGATGGATAGTCATTTCTTCTCATTAATGGTTGATGAAAGTACTGATCGAAGCTTAGAGCAACATCTTGTTGTCTACGCTACATATTTAGATTCAAAAGGTCTTGGGCCATCCATTTCACAGTTTATGAAGCTGAAAAATGTATTTAATGGAAAAGGGAAAACAATATATGATAGCGTCAATCAATTAATAAATGATACAAGCCTTCATTATAAAGATTTGATAGCTGTTTCTACAAACGGGGCTTCAACAATGATTGGACATGAAAATGACTTTGTTTCACATTTGAAAAAAGACAATCCAAACCTTATTACAGTTCATTGTGTAGCTCATCGTAAGTCTCTAGCAGCAACATATGCCTCTAAAAAAATATCTGAATTATTATATGTTGAAAAAATTGCAAACAAAGTATATTCATGGATTCAAAACTCACCAAAGAGAAGCAATGAACTTAATGATTTGCTTAAAGTCATGCAAATCAATGTTCTTGATGTGCTACAAATACACACCGTGAGATGGTTATCAAGGGGAGAAGTTATTATAAGGCTTGTGAAGCTTTTGCCAACAATCGTAACATTGTGGAAAATTGAAAGAAAAACTTCATCATGGTATGATAAGACACGAATTTATTCCATTCAGTTTTGTTTGCATATGCTTGCTGATGTGTTGGGTGACTTGAATAAGTTAAACAAGAATTTTCAAGCAGAAAATGTAGACATTAGAACTATTGGGTTGGCTCTTGAAGTAACTATAAGTACATTGTCAAGATGGTTTTTGAGAAAAGAAACATTTGCAGAAGGTACAACTTACTTTTCAAAATTTATGTGTGATTCACAATATGGATACATTGAAATTAAAGATGAAGGAGTACTCATAGATAGACATGAGTTGCAATATATCTCTATTCCAACTATGGATATTGATTATAATGATATGAAGCAAACTATGAAACCTCATATAGAAGGAACATAAGAGACTTGTCAGCGACTCATAGAAGGATATATTGGGTCTCTCATAGACTCTTTGAATGAAAGATTTCTAGATCTTCATCTTTTTAATGTGGCAAAATTGTTTAGTCCTTGTTATTATTCGGAAGAACATCACAGTCGTGAGAAAAATTCAGAACGTTGGCTTTCTAAACTATTTCAACATTTGCAACATACTATATCAAATGATGTGAGAAATGTACATTTGTTTGATTTCAAAGCCTGCAAAAGAGAGCGACACCCTTTTGTTGATTCATTAAATCTGGCTTGTGAGGGATTCTCAATGAAAGAAGAATGGAAGGTCTTTCGTAACACAAAACAGTGGCACACAAATTATTCTCATATAATGAAATTATGGTAAGCTGTACTCACTATTCTTGCAAGTACAGTGGATTGTGAAAGATGATTTTCTAAACATAGTATCATTAAGGACATTCAAAAATCAATGTTAGGATTGGATACACTAGATGCGCTAATGAGAATATCTTTAAATGGACCTGAATTATCTACTGTTGATTGGAATGCAGTGTATGAAATATGGAGAGATACAAAGTTAAGAAGAGTTCTTGAGCTTTGAGAGTTGGGAAGTCTTCCTAATCTTCTCAAGTGGGTTGTGTTTATTTTCAAACCAATTATATAACTTTTTTGGGATGGACGCAGCAAGACATCTATTGATGAGTTTTTGACTTTCCAATGAAGTATAACTACACTTAAAGGACTTTGGTTATGAAAAGATTGAACAAAAGAGGTAATATCTTAAGCACATTGTGTTATATAGTATATTAAATTTAGGACATAAATATATCATTTGTCTCTTACAACTTATTTTTAATTTAAGAATATTTCTTTTAGGAATTTTGAAAATTTTGAAAATTTTGAAGTTCTCATTCAGATAAAGGACTTTGGTTATGAAAATATTGAACAAAAGATGTAATATTTTAAGCACAGTGTGTTGTTATATATTATATTGAATTTAGGACATAAATATATCATTTGTCTCTTACAACTTATTTTTAATTTAAGAATATTTCTTGCAGGAATTCTAAAATTTTTGAACAATTAGTTGAATGATTCAGTTGAAGGACTTTGGTTATGAAAAGATTGAACAAAAGAGGTAATATTTTAAGCACAATGTGTTGTTATATATTATATTAAATTTAGGACATAAACATATCATTTGTCTCTTCCAACTTATTTTTAATTTAAGAATATTTCTTACAGGAATTTTGAAAATTTTGAACAATCAATTGTCATTTAGTTGAAGGACTTTGGTTATGAAGAGATTGAACATAAGATGTAATATTTTAAGCATGGTGTGTTGTTATATATTATATTGAATTTGGGACATAAATATATCATTTGTCTCTTACAACTTATTTTTAATTTAAGAATATTTATTATAGGAATTTTGAAAATTTTGAACAATCAGTTGTCATTATAGAAGTTGCAATTTGCAAGTTACAGCACTAGTGACCATTTTCTTAATAATAGAGAAGTAAGTATTTTTTTTTTAAAATAATATATATTTTTAATATTTTAGTGGACAAATCCAATGACTTTTGTTAAAAAATAATTGTTGATTTTATAGTTTAGGGGTTCTATTTGGTTGTAATTTATTTGGGAGTAAATTTTAAGCCATAATTAATATGAGAAATTTATTTCTGTGTTATAGCCTTACAACTTTCTCCTTTAGCATATTATTTTTGTTATGTGTCACTTTACCAGTTATACACTATTTTTGTTATAGCTTCATATTTTCTGCCAAGTGAAGGGTTATTTGATGTTCCATGTGCATATGAGAGACATATATGCTCTTAGAATATGAGCATGGCCATAACTCAACTAAATTTTCCAGTTTTTTTCCACATCATGTTCAATTGTTATGGAAGTTGCAAGTTACAACACTAGTGACAATTTTCATCAAAATGGAGAAGTAGGTGTTCTATTTTTTTAATAATAGATATTTTTAATACTTTAGTTGACAAATTCAATGAATATTTTGTTAAAAACAATTGTAGATTTTATAGTTTACAAGTTTTATTTGGTTCTAATTTATTTTGCAACAAATTTCAAGGCATAATTAATGTGATAAATTTATTCAATGTTGCAGGCTTACAACTTTAAATTCTAGCAATAGATTATTGATGTTACCTGTCACATTTTCAGCAATACACTATTTTTTGTTATAATTTCACTTTTTGTGCCACTTGAAGGGTTATTTGATGTTTCATGTGCAAAACTAAATTTTCCATATTTTGTCAACATTCAATCGTTGCGGAAGTTGCAAGTTACAACACTAGTGATCATTTTCATAAAAATGGACAAATAAATGTTCTAAACCTAGATTTCCTTTTGTTTTAAACTTGTGATACTATGGTATCCTGAATTGGGATAGATTTTAAAAATAATGACATATCTGATTAATATTTTCTAGGTTGTGGAAAATACATGCTCTCGAGCCTCATGCTAATTTCAACATCTTCAATGAAAATAATGCAGACATTTCCAACAGTACACTACTTTTGTTACAACTTGATTTTGTGCCACTTGAAAGGCTATTTGATGTTCCATGTGACATATCTATTTGTAAAATTTGAGCACTTTCATAACTCAAAACTAAATTTTACATATGTTGGCCACTTCATGTTCAATCATGGTGGAAGTTGCAAGTTACAACAGCAGTGACCATTTTCATAAAATTGGGCAAGTGTTCTATTTTGTAAGTAATAGATTTATTATTTTAGTTGACAAGTTCTGGCATAATTAATCTGAGAAATTTATTTTATGTGTTACAGGCTTACAACTTTAGATTCCAGCAATATACTATTTTTAATACAACTTCACATTTTTTGTCACTTTGAAGTTTGGTGTCCTGCCTCATCCCCAACAAAATGAGCTATTTGTATTGGGTATAGAAGGCATGGAATAATTTACCCAATACCACTTGTTGATAATTTACCCAATACCACTTGTTGATCCAATACGATTTACCAAGATAATTGAGCAAATGCAGTTCAAGTTTGAACAACACTGGAAGCAATGGTAGAATATGTAATACATTTTCTTTGATTAATACAAATTATAGTACATTATTTTTGTTACAGATTCACATTTTGTGCCACATGAAGTGTTCCATGTGCATTTGAGAGACATCTCTGTGTAAAATATGAACATAACCATAACACAAAACTAGAGTTTCCAGATTTTGTTTACATCATGTTCAAGGTTGAAAAGTCATGATTTTACAACTTTGAGATACATTTAATTATGTATAAGGTAATTTTTCACAACTATTGTAAAAAACGTTCTTTGGTAATACAAATTACATTTGACATATTTATTATTATGCATCTTGGTTTTGATGAATTTTTTTAATAACATTTAAGTTGAAATTTCATATAAAAATCTAAACTAATTTGACAGCCATAAATTTGTATGAAACGTATAGTGAAAGGCATGAAAAATGCAAGACCGTCATCAAATATCCATTTGACATGCATAATAGATTTGAAATTCCAGGCCTGCTTGGGATATAAATTATGTAGGCATTTGAAGATTCACTGTATCCCACGAAGGTTCCCTTCTTGCTTGAAGGTTCCAACTTCATCCTTTTCTCCTTGGGCACATGTATGTAGACTGGACAACCAAAGATTCAGAGGTGACCCACTTCTAGTTTCACTCTTGTGAAAGATTCTTCAGGAGTCATGTTCTTCACTATCTTATGTGATCATATGTTTTGTACATATACAGTTGTTCTGGATGCTTCTGCCCATAAGAACATGGGTAGACTCTGGTCATGTATCATGGCTTTGGTTGCCTCCACAATTGTTATGTTCTTTCTTTCAAAATCCTCGTTTTGTTGGGGATTGTAGGGAACTGTAAACTCCCTCTTAATTCCTGCTTCTTTGCAGAAACCATTGAATTATGTAGAGGTGTATTCTCCACCATTATCTGATCTTAGAATCTTGATTCTCTTCCCTGGAAAATTCTCGATTTGTGCTTTGAACTCCTTGAATTTACTGAGTATTTCCTCGGATTCTTTGGTCTTAAGAAAGTAGATCCAAGTCTTCTGTGAGTAATCATCAATGCAGGTCACATAGTAATGATATCCTCCCAATGAGGCAATTGTCATTGGGCCACACAAGTCAGAGTGCACTATGTTAACACTATTATTTATCAAGGGGGTGAAAGACCATGGTGGAGAAGAAAAATAATGGTTGTTTGGATACTTTGGTTAAAAGATATATAGTAAAAATGGGACTATAGGCAAAAAAGCGATTAAGTCACCGAAGATCATAGGCCGCGATGGGAGAATGAATAAAATCAATGGCTGATATTTTCTCCGCTCCTCGGAGATGCAAGGAAGATAAAGGTTTGGTCCAGACGCTTATCGGGCACACAGATCAGCGGCCATCAAGTTGTTTCGCGCAGATCCACGGTCTATATCCAATCCGCTTCGTAAAGTTGCATCCTGGTTAAAATGACACAATCCGACGGAATCGGGTACATTCTACTCAATCCAATGGCGGAGAGGTGAAGGCGGATCACATCCACGGTTGAGATTGATTCCGGAACCAGAACCTGCACGACCGATAAACCTAAAGCGCCCAGCGGAATGAGTTATCCGGTGATCGATCGGACGGTTGAAGATCAAAGTGAATCAAATCAACGGCTATTATGATTTCCGGAGAGTGAACTAGCGCGGTGGATAATTCCGAAGTGCCCAGCGGAATTTGGTACATGGCATATGATCCGACGGTGGAAAGTTAAAGGCGTATCACATCAATGGCTGAGGATGATTCCGGGGATCAAAGCTGCACGACGGTTAAAGTGACGGAGCCCAGCGGAATTCGGTACGTGTCACCCGATCCAACGGCTCATGATAAAAGGCGATTTCATCGACGGTGGGAGATCATTCCGGGATGGAGACTGGCACGTTGTTTATCACCAAGGCGCCTGGCGGAACGGGGTACGTGGCACGCGATCCAAAGGCCAGAAATTAAAGAGAGATCAAATCTAGGGCCTTGAATGAATCCGGAGAATAGAAGTGCACGATAGTTAGGAATAAGTGGTGGTTGCGGAAAATAAATGCTGTCCACGTGGCGAATTGTGTGGTCCTATAAAGGCAGGGTTGACCTCTCCAATGATTATTTTATTTGCTCGGGACCCGACGAAAAGGACTTGGCGACTTGGCAGCTTCCATTTGTCAGTTTCAGGCACGCTCCGAGCACACGCCTCCACAGTAAGCCAGGTAGGACTTAAACCCTGTAAATCCTTCGTACAATTACCATTGTGAATTAAGTAATGGACCAAGGAGGAGAAATTCGAGTGTCTGGTCAGGTCGTGGATGACAGAGAGGAATTTTTAGTAGACAGACACAGGGGCGTGTGCGACCCCTTCCTATCCACAGGGAGCATGTCCGGTAGCAAAGAGAAATTGTGGTCTTATTACTCACAGGGGAATGCCGTTCTGAATGTATGCAAGTCTTTTTTGTACCATTTCTCCCTTGAGCAAACCCTCCACTTCCTGGAATTTGCCGAGTGGTGTGCGGTGAACTATTCTCCCTCTCAGAGGATTATTGTGAGTCGGTCCGTGTCCAAAATACTGTGTAAAATTGATGCTTCAATTGTCAGAGAAAACCTTAGTTTGCCCGAAAATTACCCTGTAAATCGTGAGTCTGTAAATGAATCTGTCCTTGCTGAGTTTTTCAAAAATTGTGAAAGTGAAAGTCGCTGTCAATTCTTGTCAAGTATCCTGAAGGAAGGTCAGTCCCTTGAAGGTCTTTTCTTGCCTTACCCCTTGCACATTTTTAGGACTGAAGTGCAATTGGTAATGTCTTTGGTCTGTCAAGTGTTAGGTCTAGATGACGATTGTCATATAGGTGATGTCATCCTTGGTTTCTTTTTAAGAATAAATTCTTTAAGCTCTGAGTCCCAGTCAGTCCCTGTGCTTAATTTAGATGAATACCTTGCCGAAGCGATCCACCTTCAGTTGACTGAGTTTCCCAAGGTCCAATTCTTTAGGTTTCAAACATACTTGCTTAACATGCTATTATGCTCTAATGTTACTGAATTGAAATTCTTAAGTACTCTATGCTCTTCTGATTTGCCCAAGCAAATCAACATGTTCGAATTTGCTAATTCGATCATGTCCGAAATGTACAAAATGTTATTTGATGAGGACCTGCCCCGTGTCCTGGACGAGATGAGATGCCTAATGCAGTCGTCACCCGAAGATCGGGTGGGGGACTGGTTCCTGTACAGAGGTTACACAGTGTTAAGAATATATGGCTTTACTGGTTAGCCTTATAGGCTACCCTCTTTCTTGACCCCAAGGATTTTCGCACTAGAGTTCATGAGGCAGAGATTGCTGTCTGAGGAAGAGCACTTTGGTGCTTTCAAAAAATCTTCGAACATTAAATTTTCACTTAAAGTCGGCCCTTTCATTTTTAAAGGTAAAGGCGCCCTGGCATTTATAGAAAAGTTGCTGGAGAATATGGATTTCATAAAAGATGTAAATGTGAATTACGACCCCCACCATGTGATCTCATTGAGAAAACAGGCAAACAAGAATAAACCATTTGAGCATCAGGCTATTGAGGGGCTAGCTGAAATGGCCAATTTGTTGCAGTGTACTGACAGGTCAAATTCTGATGAAGAGACACATACTATACCTATCACAGCGACCCAAATAACAGAAAGTGCTGG
>LPNX010986892.1:607369-710047 GCA_001517045.1 Pseudotsuga menziesii | reverse complement strand
AGGAAAAAGACAATGCACTCCAGGTCCTGAAGAAGAAACTGAAGATCCCAGGTGCTGAACATGTTCAGTCATCTGAGTTACTAGCTCTCCAAGAAGAGAAAGATAAAGTCCATCAAGAGATGATGGAATACAAAGAAAGAGCTGGAGAGCTACAGGAAGAAAAAGAGAAGTGGGAAGCCGAAAGAGAGGAACTGTTATCCCAAATCTCCTTGATGAAAAAAGATCAGAATGAAGAGAAGGAGATTATGGAAGAATTGATGAGCCAGACTCCCACCGGCGAGGACTTGTCTATTGTAAATATCCAGAAGCCATTAGATGATTTCTCTACTGATGATTTGTTGGTGCCAATGTTCCAAGTGAGTTTGAAAGAGGAAGCAATCAAAGATTTGAAAGCAGAGAATGAAAAGATGAAAGCTGAATTGGCCAAAGTAAGTGAAAGCAAAAAACAAATACTGCAGGACATGAATCAATTACAGAAGAAATTCAATGCGCTAAAAGAAAAATGCATTGGCAAAGGCCCTCTTTAGGGGGCAAAACATATCATTTGGGATACCTTGTGTATATAGATTACCAAGTTCCGGCACTATTTAAATTTTATTGATGATTTGAATATAATGATAAATTTAGCTCACCAGAGGCTGAAACTGGGAAACGAACATATGGAGAAAAGACCTCTTGTTACAGCTCAGAACACACTAAATTTTCTAAATTCACTGCCATATCAGAAGTTGCAGGAATTGGGCATAAATGACAGAGTATCAATAGTGATGTGGGCAAAGAAAATCATCCATAAGCATCACTTAATCAAAACGGTCCAAGATAAATCAGAAGGATTGCTTCTGCAGGTTAATAATTTTAAACAGGAGTTTAAAGAACTGTTCGAGGACGGATTGCCTTCTTTTTGGGATGGAGAAGGGAGGATGTTCTCACAGGGACATTATCATAACCTGCTTGTTCAATGCCGCATGGACCACTCCAAATTCAATGATTTGGAGAAAAGCCTGACAGGGAAGGCCATTGTGGATATGCTCACAGAAGATTTTGAGATTCTGCAGAAGTTCGCCATCATCAGAAGCAGATTGCCCAGAAAGTCCTATGAAGCATATATGGAGCTCGAAGTAACAATTCGGGAAATGATGGAGTGTGACACCCCAAGTTCGGAGCAGTGGAAAGCTGTGGAGCGGTTTGGAAAGACAAAGTATATTCTCCATCCCTAGGAATAGGTGTCATGCACTGAAGAGCTGATGGGCGAAAGTTTGTTATCAAGTTGATTTGTACTTTATGATCTGTTAGGATTGGAGTTGTAACAAACTTCCTAGGGGTTAGGAATTTAGTTACAAACTCTAAATTAAGCCGATCGTTCTGTTATTGATCTTCTTGTTGGAGCACCGATCATTTTATGTATAAATATGCATCTTTTTTAAGAGATGGGGGTTGGAACCCATCGGGTGGTGAATAATTTTGGAGAACATATCTGTTTTTGGAATAACAAAGTGAATGCATGAGAGTTTTGTCAGAGATTCATGTGTCGTTGATATTACAGTCTGTGCTTCCTTCTTTATGTGATCGTATTTCCCTTGTGTAACACTCCATTTTGTTTCTTCCTCGTATCTGGAAAATAACGTTAGATGATTGGAATTCATGTGTTTATGCTCTGGTCATCATTTCAGATATTATATGATTTTTTTCTGCTAAAGTTGGTATAGAACTCATCCTGGTTTATGCTCTGTATTAATGGGTTGTTTCTTCATCTCTTCTGTTCCACCTGAATCAATTTGAATGACTGTGATGATATGATTACCTTGCCTTTGATGAATATCATGTATATGTCTTTGTGGTATCTTTATATTGTATATGACTCCATGCCCAATGGTTATGTGATTGTTTCAGCCAAATACATAAATCTTTAAATGTTATTTTAAATCTGGTCTTGTTAAGTCTTTATTGAGAGATCCCTCTCTGGAAGAAAATACCAGTTTCTTCCTAAAGTGGTTTTGCTGTTACCTTGGAGTATACCTTTTACAACCTGGGTACATTCTGAGTGCTAACACACTAGATCCAAGATTTCTTTGGATCTGCTCTCACTATCTGGGAAGGATTTTTTGGCATTCTTTCCAAGTGCACATCCTCTACATGTTCCATCATGGTCTACCTGTAGCACTGGTATACCTATAACTATATTCTTTACTGCTGGGAGAGCTCTGTAATTTAGATGAGCTAATATTTTGTGCCATAGGTCACCCATACTTGTAGAGTCATAGACTAGGGCTTGGATTGGTAGAGTGTTCAATCGATATAAGCTCTCCTCTCTCAAACCAATTACTTTGGTGGTTTCCATGCTTGAGTTTTTCTACCAAGCAAGTACTTTTCCATTTGAAAATGCTACTTTATATCCTTTATATTCTGAGGCTGAGATGGAAACAATATTTCTTTTCATACCAGGTACATAGAGCACATTACTTAAGTGTAGAGTATCATTAGACTCTAACTGAAGGGAGGTAGCCCTAGATGCCTTCATAGGGTAGTTAGCATCATCTCCAAGTAAAACACGGAGATGAGAATCCTTCTCAACTACTTCAGAGAGATTTTATTTATATCCTGTCATGTGTCTAGATGCACCATCATCTATGAGCCAAGTATCACTAGTAGTGGGAATAGTACCTGATAGGGCTGATATGAAGAAGAATTATGTACGATCTTCATTCTTATGTTTCTTGGGATGATGATCTTCTTCTACATCAGCAATTGAAGCTTCATGCTTCCTTTTGTGTGAACTTCAACAACTACTGGCATAATGACTGTATTTCTTGCACCTGTAGCATTGGATCTGAGATAGATCCTTCTTTTGTTTCTTTTGATCTAGGGGAGGACTTGATCTCTTATCTTGATGCTTGTGATTGTACGACTTCCTTCCCCTTCCCTTTCCTTTCTTGGCATGAGATACGAATGCTTGATTTTCCTTAGGTTGAGTGCCATGAAGTCTTTGGCGTGCTACGATTCTTGTTTCTTCCTGAGTGCATTCTGTCCATAGCTTATCAAATTTGGGCAACTTGGTTCAATCACTTATAGTTTGGCTAAAAGGCTCCGAGGATGGTGGGAGACCATTTAAGGTGGTCATAACGAGATCATTTTATTTAAGGTTGTCTCCACTGGACTTTCGCTTGTCCCGAAGCTCGGTGATCTTCATGAAGTATGGGGCAATATTTTCGAACTTCATCATCTTCATATTCGATAGTTTATTCCTCAAGGTGAGAGTCACATTGATGCTATTGTGTTAAAATAACTTCTTTAAGGTTTTGAACATCTTCCTTGCTGTTGTCTTTTTTGAAATCTGAGGTACCAAGTGGTCTCTAACTGAGTCTACCAAAATGCTTCTTGCTTTGGCATCATTCTTCCTCTAGCGAGGTTTGTCTTTTTCGGCTTTTGGTTCTGGGACTTGTGCATTTACAAACTGTAATAGGTCATTTTCTTCTAGTAGAAGAAGAACCCTAGACTTCCAGGGGATGAAGTTGGAAGCCCCTTCCAGACGATCTTCAACCTTCATACTGATCATCTTGACTACAGATCTAGATCTGAAGCCCTAACAAAGACTAGGTCAAAACTGAAGTTTGGATTTTTGGAAAACTGACTCCACCGAATATTATTTCTGTTGTAGCTGCAAAATTAGGTCAAACTATTAAAGTTCTCAGAATTGAGTTCTTCCTTCATGAAAAGATGCACCCTCCTTAGAGCGAAATTCTCAAGGCTCTTTTCTTGCCAAACAGTTGAGTAAAGGCTTTGAAAAATGAAACCCTAGTTCCGACAACAGCTTCTTCTAGCACTAATGTAATACCATGTTAGATTTTCATAAGATTATAGCAACATATCTTAATTGCATTTATCAATAGGATCACTAGAAGATAGACAAAGCATAGAACAATAACACTAGTATTTTTATCATGGGAAGCCCAAATGGGAGAAAACCCAACAACCTTCATCTAGAGATAATAATTTTGAGATCAGTGTACAATAAAGAAAGAAAAAAGATGGAAGTATATTCAAGATATAGAAACCCCAAAACAATCTTCTCCTTCAGTAGGTGTGAACTTCTTTCTCCTTGAAAATGTGAGCTTCACTTGTGTAGCTGTATGTTCAAATCTGGAGGGGCGCCTCCTAATTATATTGTTTTTCCATTAAAAAATTAACTGGGGCTGACTTCTCTTGAGGGAGCAATATAAATTTATATTTTATAATTATATTTTATTTCTTTTATTGTTGGATTTTCACCCCAAGGTTTACATTGTTCTTTCTAGGGCTTGTATGAGGAATTACAAGAAGTTCAACTCTCGTAGGAGGTATAATAGACCAAAGTTTGGTCTGAATGGACGTTAACCATCATCATCATCATCAACAACAATAAGAATAGCTTCTGAAGTTGCACAAATTCCAACAACGTACTTCTGAGGGAGAGGGCACAGGCTTGAGGCTAAGAGGGTTGAGAGCAGTAAGGCACATCCATCAGATATTGATATGAGGGTGCCTTGATCATTCAAAGACTAAATGACAGTTAGAGAGCATTTTCTATTAAGCAGATAGAGAGACAGTCAGAGGGGCGCATTCTAGAGAGGGGGGGGGGCGCATTCTTCAGTAGTTGAGATAGCAAAGGAAGTCAGGGCGCATCTTTCAGAGACTGAAAGGGGGAACACTTCCTTAGATAGAGATCCAGAGCTGATTACATCATAGATCAAAGCAGACATAGGGCGTACTTGTTAGATTGGTCACACGTGTGCTAGAGGGGCATAGTCCTTTAGAGATCGTATTCGAATTTGAATGCCATTTAGATATTTAAGCATATAGTTCTAATAATGTTTGCAGCAAATGGAGAATGAAGATACAAACTGAACAAAAAAAACCACCCATAAAACATACAAGGATTTCTCAAGAATTTAGAGTATCATTCACAATAATAATATCCGGTGTTACAATAGTTTACATAGGAAAAGAATTCGAATCAATTAGGGATGGATTCGAATCTATCCACTGGATGTGACTGTATCTAACTGAATCTTTAACTCATGGTGACTCAATCAACATCAGAGTCTAATAAATCAACTCCCAGATGTCCAACAACTCAAACAATCAGTGACAACTAGTTAACTCAGTGCATCTGAGTGTGGTAGGTGGGCAAATGCGCCTACTCCACATGTAACCATGCAAAGCTTGCGCTAGCTAACTGATTGTGAACTAACTGAAAGTAACTGGGGGATAACTAAGGTTGACTAGTACTAACTCCAACTAATTGAATTAGGTTGGTGTCGGGACTCCCAGTGGCTCCTAAAATGTAGGGATTGGTCTAGGAGGCGCCCAAACTGATGCATGCACATGCAGTAAGTGGCAGTTAACCTCTACCGGTGTTCCCCACACTCTAGTAACTGGTATATATGGCCCCATTAGGCCAAGTGGACCCAATGGTATTAGTGGACCCAATTAATTAATTAAGGTTCTTAAGTTAGGCTAAATAATCTAATAGACAGTATGGTCAAGGGAGGATTAATAATCCTAACACCCCCCCTGAATCTTAACTTGGACAACTTTGGGCCCTGGTAACAAGACCCCAGGTCACCCAAATACAATCTAAAAGACATGAATAAAAATGTTGCTTAATACAACTGAGGAAACAGGGGAAAACCTCATGGGAACCCCCCCCCCCCCCCTTAAAATAAGCAGAAATACAAATTTTGAAAAAACTTGTGAAAAGTTTTGTTGCTATTTGTAGCACTATGCAGTATATTGGTTCTTCTATGCAGGTGAACCTCTGAATCCAAAAAAATGCTTATGTCTGGAGGAATCTTCCTCTTTGAAGAAGAACAATGTCCTCAACTGAACCAGAAATATAAATAATTGTACGGTGAAAACTGGACCCATGTAGAGTAGATGAAATCAACTAAAGAGAGAGAAAAAGCTCTTGAGGATTCGAACCATGTGAGGAACACCCAAGAATCTAATATATGCCAGCCTTGAACAACAAACCATGAGTGGTAAAATCAGCCCCAAGTGTTAGGAGCAAGTGTCCAGGCGGATGCAGAATGTCTCCAACTTTACTAGTTCTGTGAGGAGGTGAGCATGTGATAAAAAAGGTAGGTAGAGAAGCCTTGAGACTGTGGAGAGCAAATGCTTGGGCTCCATAATCTGATATAGCTTCAGAAATAACCAATATTTCACAAAATCTAATATCAGCAAACTCATAAGAGAAAACTAACATCGAATCCTCAACAACAAAATTGAAGGAGACTTGCGGTGCTTGATTTGTCACACCAAAATTGATGAAACCTGTTACAAGAAATACTGTAAGCTCTTGAATCTTAAAACCTGAATCACATGTTATCAGATCAGAAAATAAATTAGATCCAAATATATCCATATCAGATCCAAAACTTTGCTCCACCGAGATGGTAGATGCACAATTTTCTCCTTCTTCAAAATTCTGATTTTTGGTGCATGCAATCATGTAGAAATTTGCTAGAAGCTCAAGATCAATGAGAGTGAGTGGATGACTCCTACAACCTGAAATTATTTACAAAATATCGAAATATTTACAAAATATAATATTAGTAAACTCATGAGAGAAAACTGACATCAAATCCGAGTAGAAATTTTGAGAGAGATTTTTGGTACTTGTTTCTTCACACCAAAATTGATGAGAACAGCTACAAGCAGTACTGAAATCTCTTGAACCCTAGAACCAAGTAATATCAGATCAGATCCAAATAAGATCATATCAAATCCCATAAAGTCCATATCAGATCCAAATAAGATCATATCAGATCCCATAAAGTCCATATCAGTTCTAAGAGTGTGCTCCATCGAGATGGTAGATGCACAGTTTTCCCCTTCTTCAAAACCCCGAGTATCGGTGCATGCAATCATGTAGGAATTTGTTGGAAGCTATAGATCAATGAGAGTGAATGGATCACTCCTACAATTTGATATTATTTCCAAAATATCCAAATAAGTACTTATCTGCACACCAACAACATCATTAGAGACAGAGAAATCAAATTCCTCACCCTTTCCTGGAGAAATCACCGATAAACTATGCACATAATTTATAATAGAAGAATCACTGGATAATTTTTGCATAGAATGGAAGGAGAGATTTTCTTCAACAACATAGATTCTAATGTCTTTTTCTGGATCAGCCATGTGAGGAGATGAGATATCGGAGATCTTATACACTTCTGGAGCAGCAGGAGAAGGAGTCACTCCAAGGAGACTTTCTTCAATTCGAATTGACTGTGAGGAAAATTCTACTTCTTCTTCATCTTGAACAACTTCATCAGAGAGAGTAGAGCTTGAGACGTTTGAGTAAATAACTCTTGTGGTTCTGAATGTACTCGCCAAATTGCTATAAATATCCTCATTGCGCTTCCCAAAGGTTCTATCCAGTTCTGTCCAGAGATCCTTTGGGTATTTTGCAGACTCAACAAGGTAGTGCAAGCTTGGAGACTTCCAAAAAGCCATGCCTATTGTTCCAAAAGCTCTATCACCGTCATTTAGCCATTCATTCTCATATTTATAAGACCCTTTACCAAGTCCAATAGATACCTCATAGAGACCTTGTCTCTTCAGATATGCAATCATCTTCAACTTCCATTATGAATATCTTGTGGATGGAGTAAGAAGAGGAACTGATAATATCGAATCCATATGAAGTTGAACCTATAAAATATCAACGCAAAACTATATATATTCGAACTATGTTAGAATCATGCTTTTCCTCTCGACATGAACATATTTCCAGGGTCCATCACGCCCTCTCCACTGCTCTGAATAAATCCAGATCTAGCAAATCATCATAGGGGACTTCTGTGGAAACCTAGTTGCTTGTGATGTTCGATGGGGAGAAACAAGCATGAAACCTGCCTGAGAAGGCTCTGATACCACATTAGAATTTGAATTCCATTTAGATATTCAAGACGATAGTTCTAATAATGTTTGCAGTAAATGGAGAATAAATATACAAACTAAACAAAACAAACCACACAAGAAATAGACAAGAATTGCTCAGGAATTTCTAGTATCATTCACAATAATAATATCTGGTGTTACAATAGTTTACATAGGAAAATAATTCGAATAAATTAGAGATGGATTCAAATCTATCCACTGGATGTGACTGTATCTAACTGAATCTTTAACTCATGGTGACTCAATCAATATTTGAGTCCAATAAATCAATTCCTAGATGTCCAACAACTGAAACAATCAGTGGCAACTAGTTAACTTAGTGCAACTGGGTGTGGTAGGTGGGAAAAGGCGCCTACTCCACATGCAGCCATGCAAAGCTTGCGCTAGCTAACTGATTGTGAACTAACTGAAAGTAACTGGGGGCTAACTAAGACTGACTAATACTAACTCCAACTAACTGAAGTAGGTTGGTGTCGGGACTCCCAGTGGCTCCTAAATTGTAGGGATTGGTCTAGGAGGCACCCAAATTGATGCATGCACATGCAATAAATGGCAGCTAACCTCTAGCATTGTTTCCCACACTCTAGTAACTGGTATATGTGGCCTCATTAGGCTAAGTGGACTCAATGGTACTAGTTGACCCAATTAATTAATTAAGGTTCCTAAGTTAGGCTAAATAATCTAATAGACAATATGGTCAAGGGAGGATTAATAATCCTAACAGACGGTTCATTTGCTGAAGCAATCTCCTAGAGATCAAGCACGCCTTTCCAAGGCAACATGTTCTTCTGTGTAATTGATAAACTTGATTGTAATCTCTCTCATATTTCTTTGACTCACATTATAGAAAGCCCTAGATGTTGGTTTTCTCCATTGGGGTTTCCAAAGAAAATCACAGTGTTTGTGTGTGTTTGATTTCCAGTTCTGCTGCACATGTTCAACAATTAATGAGTTTATTATTGCTGCTTATAGATCAGATCTAAAATTTATTTTCTATGTATGTATCTGCGAATCTATAGAGCAATATATTAGAGATAAGCTCAACTTTTGCGATTAGAGTGTAAAAATTAACATTAGGTGATCATCACTGCCTTGGATATGCTCATGGAGGAAAGATTCAAATAAAAAATGTAGTTTCCAAAGAGAATTGGCGAGAGGGGGCACCCCTACTTAACACCTATGGTACTTTGAATGAATTCAAAGATGTTTCGTGCTGTATGGAGATGTCCAAGGATTGACTTGTATAGTCTCATGAAAGTAGCTAGGAGGGTCTTCGAAATGCCAATGTCACAAAGCCTTTGTAACAAAGCTTATGTTGGTACTGTGTCAAATGCTTTTTGAAAGTACAAAGCAACAAAAGATTTTCTAAGCTTAGAAAGGATGAAAAGAGCCATGATAAGCTTAGGAGGAAAGTGGTACCTATTTTGGGAGTTTGAATTCAAATGAGTTGACAAACTGGATTGGGGATATGTAGCAATACTTTGACAAGATTTAAGTTGAGGGCTCTGTTACGACCAATGTTATGAGAATTGGACTGGTCATCGAACCAGACAAGCAAGTGTAAAAACCTGAATTGGATCAGAACAAGAAAAAAAATGGTCCACCAAAAAATACATAAAATGTTCAAAATTTGAAACAAAACATATAAAATCATGTGCATCCATAAGAATCCAGACCATTGTACATAAATATGCAAAGTTTCTCATGCATATAGAAAGTAAGGGTGCATATAACTAAAATCGCATATCCATATTTGACCCAAAATACATAAAAAAAGAGGCTCTAAATGGCCTCTAGAGTCCAAAAATCTTCATGCTACAACAAATAACTACATATCATTAAAATCATTGGTTATATTGGGATCATATTCGTCAATAGAACCTTGTGCCCCTAGGTTCTAGCCCTTACCTCTATCTCGAATCTCAAAGTTGATCCTCTAAGGACATTCGTCGACACCCTACAATTTTGATGAAACCTCCTAATCCAACCATTAAAAAAAGGTAGAAAAAACTTCCCATGCCTAATAAGTACTTTTGCTTGAGTGAATGGTACATTTTTATTACGGTCATTACAAAGGAGTTAAACAATCACACCACCAACATTGAGGTACATAGAGGGGTTCACGCGCTTGATTAAATGCCAATCCCATACCATCATACATGATAGAATCCAGTGGAAAGGTTGTAATTATGAAACACTAAATACCACTAAGTTTGTTGAATTCTGAATGGGATCTAAAATTCTAATTTTTGTATATGAAATCCAATGAGGTTGGAACCACTCTCAAACATCTTGAAACAATTAATGGTAATATTAATATTAAAAATTTAAGTAAAAGGATAAAAAGTGCCATTCTCCTTATCTTTCATTATCTATCCTTTTACTTTAAGAATTTAATATTACCATTTAATGTTATTGATGATTTCTACACTTTACCTTCATTTATTTAAAAAAAATGCATGTTCAAAGCCATGCCATACTCACTTGTACAAAACCACTTGGTTTCGTACATAATTGGTCAATTCAGGCATTTGTGAGGCATTTAAGGCTAGTTTCATACGGAACCACTCTGTTCGAGTACAGAACCAGCTGGTTCCGTACAAAACTGAGCTCTACTGGTTTGGAACCTCGAATTGGATCAAAATGGCCCCTAAACCGATCGAATTGGTCGGTTTTGTTGATTTTGGTCATGTTTTGATAACAATAGTAATCACCTTTACCTCGTGAACCTGCACTTCAACCGTGTAAGAGTTCCAAGCACAAAATGCAAACCCAAGGAAAACTTAGAGGGCTACCCACTATCATCTCAGTATCTCCCTCTCCAACTTTAGGTTGGCTCTTCTCCAACATAAGGGAGGTATCCCTAAGATAGGGTTACTATGATTATGACAAGGAGGCTTAAGGTGATGTAAAGAGATAACTTAGCAAAACATTGCCTTTTGTAGTATATTGAAAACAAAGGGGTGATGGAAGGTTGAGACTAGTGCCTATCTAATCTTGGGCATAATGGAGTCAAAAATTCAAGCTGAAGAGAGAAAGTTATATGAATGGTTAAGACAAGCAAAACTATTATAGCCTTAACTTGTTATTAGATGATGTAGAAATGAACTTGGAGGGTCCTAAAGGTGCCACTCTTAGACAACACTATGAGGTTGTGTCTTATCATGAAGTGTTAACCCAACAACAACTCTTAATAGATGATAGAAGATTGACAACACATTCATAAATATGATATCATAGGAAATTTAAAGGGAAAACCCTCAAATTAAACCCTTCCAAGTTCGTAGATATACCCCTTCCCATTGGCCTCTAAAGCATATGTTTGCAAGTAATCTCTAGCATACACCCATACCAATAAGAACCAATAACATAAGCTTCACATGAAATAAAAAGAGTTTTTATACCTCCATCGCATCCTCCAAAAGATGTACAAAATTACTCCAAGAGGAGAAAAATCCTCACAATTCCAACCATGAAAATGAGTGAGGAAGGGATACTAGTTATATAGAGTGTAGCTCAACTTCCTTTACAATAAAATAATGTTTTCCCCTCCTAGATCCACATTTTGCTCAACAAAATCTCTAATAATAGCCTAAAGTGGTTTAGATCCACTTTTCTGCTCAAAGTGGATCTCATGGGCGGTTGTGCAAGAAACGATATAACCTCGTCAAAGCTAGCGAAACCTCAAAAAGGCTCATAAACTCTCCTTGAAATTGTGAATGATGCCAAGTGTCTTCACTTTCCTGCCTAGGAATTCATTAAAGAACGCTAACAAACTCCTTATAAAGTGGAATGTTCCCCTTGATTGTGACTCATTGACCATACCCTCATCCATAACTAGCCTCTTTAAAGCTAGGACGCTTTACAATGAAATGTATGTTGGCTACCATGAATGAGTCGAAGGCTACATATATCTAGGATGCCTCCTTGAACATATACCTTATTTGCCAAATATAGTCATGAAAGCCTCTTTAAATGTGAACGACCTAGGATCGAGTGCCAAAGCATTATGGGAATGAAGACTTCCCATGAATGGTAAAGTGCTCATGGGAATTCTTGATTCCCATAATGCTTGTTGTGTTGATTTGTGTGTAGGTGCAACAATGGAAGAGAGTGTAAATTATGTTAAGTATGGCCAGGAAGGCCATGGGAGCAATGCTTGAGAAGGAGCTAAACATGTTTGGAAAAAGGGAAGAGGTGATGGACAAGATACAACGTGAAATTGCATTATGTAGTTGTGCTACTGCAAAGATAATGAACAATGAGAAGATTTATAGAAGCAAAGGACTTGTGGAGTGCAAGGTGAGAAGAGGACAAGGAAAGATTGTATTATTGTGTGTTGATTTACGTACTGGAAGGGTTGCAAATGATGAAGTGGCTATTGGAATTGAAGACAAAGGCTAAGGGGTCAATGACTGTAAGATGAATTGGTTTATGCAAGAAAAAATAATGATTTTTGTGCATTATTTGCAACATATTTCAATGACGAAGGTGAGGATGGATAATGTTGTAGTATCCGTGATGTGGAACATGGAGATAAAGTATTTCGATATATGGATTGTTGTACTGATGAGAAACCTATTGGGAAAAAAAAGGACCCTGAATGGGAAGTATAAAACCATAAATGGTTCAAATGTTGGAGTAGAAGGAAAATGAAGAGGAGGATTATGGACATGAATTTATCAATAGTCTTGTGAGTAGGATCCTCACATACTTTCATACTTATGGAGTCTCATGTAGGAGCAACACTATCAAATTGAATGGTATCCAATCTCGAGGAGCTACAAGGCATAGGAAAAAGTGAAAGGAAGTTGACATAGTCAACTATGATCATAAAAAAAATAGGAGTTCAAGATTGTGGCTTGAGGATATAAAAGGATGGTCGAACTTGAGCAAAAGAGGGGGGTGGGATTTTGAGTGCATCATGTTGAATTTTCTTATAGCAGTAGAATTACAAGTTCCAGATCTTGATAATTACTTTTAATGATTTCCAAACAATAATTGTATCCCACTGTTATCATTGAATGATTATGCATTGAAAATTTCAACTTTAAATTGTAGCAGAAACACACGATCATAGAAGGACAACCATGCACAATAGACACACGAATAATATCTTGAGAAACCCAAACTTGGGAGAAAACCCAACAACTTTTATAGAGAAGAAATCAATCCATAGTTATAAGTACATCACCATCAAAATGAAGAAACCCTAGCACATAGAGAGTGTGCCCTTTTGTAACGAACATAAAATAAATATAATAATTAAATAACTAATAGTAAACATAATTAATTATACTTAAGATGAAAGGTCATGTCCTTTCATCTTAAGTATAATTAATTATGTTTACTATTAGTTATTTAATTATTATATTTATTATGGAGAGAAGATAGAACCACAAAAGATGACAAGAACCTTTAAAAGGGTGCTCCTTCAAACTTCGTTGGACCCAACTAAAGTTGTGCACTAGGAGAGAGAAGAAGTTGTGATGATAAAATGAATTGCCGGAGCTTTTATTTACACTTCAAATCGCCTTTAGTTCACTTGTAGGGCTGACTTGTCCTTTTTTCTCTTCACTTTTCATTTACCTTCAGGGACGACTAGTACTCTTAGTTCTCAATATTTCATGGGCTTCTTTAATGCTATATGTGTTGAATTTTAGCATTAGCGTGAATACTTTAAAAAATTTGCAGACTAACTGATAACAAATGTCAAGTGTAGTAAAACATCAACACTTCAAAACACTAAACGCAAGCGTTTTTCACTGAGGAAACCTTTAAAGGACAAAATCCTCAAAAGCATTAGTAATTCATCTCGTAAATGAGATGATTGAGTTCTTCAAGAATTCCCAAAACCTTCTGGACTTGATCCACAGGTAAAAATCACCCAGGTGTCCTGTGTTCAAAACAAGTGGTCATAGGGTCCTTCAAACCCACTAAAGATACATCATCATAATCAGAGAGAATTACTAATGCTTTTATCTCACACTCTATGTGACACCAAGATCAGATAATAAGGTGTATTAACCAAGGGTGGATAAGCCTAGGAGAAGATCACAAATCCCACTGATCGAGGGTTAGAGTGTCACACATGCCCAGACCCGGTCTAGGGCTTATAGTATCATCCTAGTAACAAATCAGGTGCCTTAGCCATAGGTTGCATAATTTGACCAAAGGTCAAATACTTGGTAATGAACCAAGTGCCTCCATTCTCCTGGAGAATGGCCCTCAACCCTAGGCTGAGTCCCTAGTCCCGGACTAGGTTAATTCCTGGTAACTGACCAAGTAGCTCCATTCAAAGAATGGCCACTCAGTTCTGGGCTGAGTCCCCCAGTTCTAGACTGGTTCCACATCTTGGTCCTGGACCAGATGTATCCATTCAACAGAATGGTCACTCAACTCAAGGTTGAGTCCCATAGTCCCTGATTGGTTCCATATCTTGGTCCCAGGCCAGATATCTCCATTCAACAGAATGGTCACTCAACTCAAGGTTGAGTCCCCCAATCCCTGAATAGTTCCACATCCTGATCCCTGACCAGATGTCTCCATTTAATAGAATGGTCACTCAGCTCTAGGCTGAGTCCCCCAGTGCTAGACTGGTTCCACATCTTGGTCCCGGACCAGATGTCCCCATTCTCCTAAGAGAATGGCTCTCGATGCTGCTCAGAAAAATCAACACTCCCTCTCAGCAAGAGAGGCATTCTCTTCCATGCCAAGCTTGTCACATAAGTATACAAACTTCGTTGTTGACAGAGGCTTGGTCAATATATCTGTGATCTATTCATTTGTACGAATGTACTGCAACTTCAGAGCACCTCTCTGAACTAGGTCTCTGATGGAATGATACTTCATTTCAATGTGTTTTGATTTGTCATGAAACATTGGATTCCCTAAAAGATTAATGCAACTCTAATTATCGTAATGGATGATCGTTGAGTCAAGCTTTCCATCGAACATATCAGATAGTAGTTTCGTGAGCCAAACTACTTCCTAGAAAGCATCACTTGCAACAAAATACTCTGCTTTTGCTGTAATATAAGTTATGGAACTCTGTTTCCTGTTAGACCAAGAGATCATTGTAGATATCAAACTGAAACAATAACTAGAGGTAATTTTCTAATTTACTGCTTTTCCTGCCCAATCTGAGTAACATATATCTGATCTCGTGTGTAAGAGATACATCAGGGATCCGGAGAGTTGTTGATACAGAGTCTCGCAACTTCTTCATGTGAACTGGTGGGTGAGTCTCACAACTTCTTCAAGTTGGTTGGCATAAACCTGTAGTCAAATCTTTGTACAATATCAACACCATACTTCCCTTGTGTTAGGAATATCTCGCCTGAATTTTTCCAGACCTCTAATCCAATAACATAGTCCACCAAATTGATTCATCCTTCATTTCAAATTCAGAGGTGAGCTCCCTCTGACACAGTGCTATCAGTTGTTCTTCACTTGTGAGAAACAAGTTATCCACATATAACACAAGGATCAAGATGAGATTATGAACAACCTTAAAGTACATATTGGAGTCTCTAGTACTTTTAGAGAACTCCAAGTTGTCGAGGAATCCATCCATCCTCGCATACCAGACTCTTGGAGCCTGCATGATCCCATACAAGGATTTCTTCTGTTTACACACATGGGATTTATCCCCATGGGTCACAAAGCCTTTAGGTTGTTCAATGTAGTCTTCCTCATTAAACTTGCCATTGAATAAGATTGTCTTTACATCCATCTGATGTAAATTCCATCCAAATACTGCAGCAAGAGAAATGATGGAATTGAAGGTAACATACCTAGCAATAGGAGCAAGGGTCTTATCATAGTCTATGCCCTCGCTTTGAGTGAAGCCATGAGATTCAACTCTAGCTTTATACTTCTCAATGCTGCCATCGACAGCATGCTTGATTTTGTAAAGCCATCTGGAAGTCACCATTGACATTCCTGTTGGTCTGGGAATAACTTTCCACACATCATTCTTCATGATTGAACTGGACTCTTCAATCATGGCATCAACCCATACCTATTGTATTGCTGCTTCTTTGCAGGTGGAAGGTTCAACACTGATAAGCTGACTCATAAGGCCTGAGTACTTATGCGGCCTTATGCTTTCTCTAAAACTCCTGGGAGAAGCTCTATGCTTCTCAGCTTCTTGTACCGTTTCTCTGTACCAGGCAGGTATCCTTTTGGAAGGAAGAACTTCAAGCAGTTCTTTTGGTGGGCTTTCAGTATCCTCCGGTGCATCTAGAATTTGATCCTCAAATTCCTCTTCCTCCCTATGAACTGATGAAACTTGAACCTTAGAAGTAAACTATGGAAAACTTGTATCCAACTTCTGTAGACCTAGAGGAGTTGTAAAGCGGAGGTGTTCAAACCTCTGAAGCCACAACTCACATGGATCAACTGTGTGATGAACCAAAGCATAAGTGGAATTTTCGGAAGCCTTGTAAAGGCCTCCCTCTCAAACCCAGATCTGTACAACTGAGCTTAGTTCCTCATTCTTTTTCCATAGTAGGACCTTCTTGTCCATTAATAGGATCTGTAGCCCTTGTCTTCTAATCCAGCAACAGAGAGAAGATTATTCTTTAAAACAATAACATATAATACATCATCAATATGTAAAACCGTAGCTGAATCAAGTTGAAGTGAAGTTGATCCAACTCCTTCAATCTTGTAAGTAGAGTCATCTCCAAGATCCACTTGAGTAGTGAACTTCTTGTTTTTATAACTGGTGAGAGCTCCATGATTACCCGTCATATGTCTAGAGGCACCACTATCTACTAACCAAGAGTTAGCACTGTCGGTGATAGATCCAGAAAGAGGAGAGATCAGGTAGTATTTTGTTCTAGTTTCGTCTTCTTTGGTAGCTCTGATATTCTTCTTCTTCTTAGGTTCTTCCTCCACTTCTTCTTCTGCTGCAACAGAATCTTGGAAACTCCTTTTGAGTTTCTTCTTGGGTTTCCTGCAATCTCTAGCATAGTGCCCATACTTATGGCAATTATAACATTCAACTTTTGAATTATCATAGTGCTTACCTTGTGGTTTCTTTCCCTTCTTTTGTCGAGGGGAGGGCTTCTTGAACTTCTTTGTCTTTGTTGCAAGTGCAAGGTTCCCTTCCTTAGTACGAATTACCTTGCCTGAAACTCTTCCTTCTTCTTCTTCCAAACAATCATGCCAAATTCGATCGAAGTTTGGTTGATTTTATCGTTCGCTTATTGATGCCATAAATGTTTCCCAAGTGTTTGGGAGACCATCGACTACTGTCTGGACAAGGTCATCATCATCCATAGCAATACCAATACTCTTACCTGTGAAATCTTTGTGAAGAAGGGTCCAATCCCTTCATCCTTGCTCATCTTTAGTGTTCGAAGCCTCTTCTTCAATACTCTCTTTTGAATGGGAGCCTGCTTCTCATATAGATTTGTCAAAGTATCAAAGCATTCTTCGGTGGTCTTCAACGGAGTGATGTTGGGAATCAAGGTTTCTTTGACAAAATCATAGATGATCCTTCTAGCCTTAGCTTGCTTCTTCTTGTGAGCAATTCTTCTAGCATTAGATGTTGGCTCTTCTGTGGTGTTGAACACCATGTCATTGAGGTCATTCTCCTCTAGAATGGTTGTAAGCTTAGCCTTCCAGAAGTTGTGGTTGGTTGAACATTGAAGCTTCTCTTCCGGTCTGAAAATGTTGGTGGCCATATCTGCCACTTAGTCAAATGTCAAGTCTGTAAAATATCCCAAGGTCTAGGAAGACAACAATAATTTTCTCTTTACTGGGTCTTCACATGCTAAGCTTTGATACCATGTTGAATTTTAGCATTAGCATGAATACTTTAAAAAAATTATAGACTAACTGATAACAAATAACAAGTAGCAGTAAAACATCAACACATCAAAACACTAAACACAAGAGTTTTTCACTGGGGAAACCTTTAAAGGATAAAACATGAAGGCAATGTTTCTATTTGTTTTCCTAAGAATGGGAGGATAGTGTGTCTCATAGTAATGTTGTTCATTTCCTTAGTGTTACCACCTAAAACACACTTAACCACATAAAAGTCTCCCAACTTCTAGGTGTGTTCTTAAGGGAAACCATGAGTTTAGAATCCAATGTCAACTTGATTCATAACTCCTCCGTTTAGACCCAACTCCCTAAAGGTCAAGGGGGGGGGGTAGTCCCTACTTACTTAGTTACTTAAAGATTTTAATTGGGAGTTAGAATTCATTAAGGTTTAAATTAAGTTTGATGACAAGCAAACATGCATAGATGCAATAGTTTTCAATGATAGGCACACCTTGCTTTCGAATTAAATCAAATGAAATTACAAGAAAGACATAAACAACTATTCAAGTCCAGTGCCTATTCTATTGGGATTTGGAAAATACAATACACAATAATGTAAAAATACAAGACAAACAAGAATTCACAATGAAATGTTTCCCAAATCCTTAGATCACCGAATACATTAAATTGCTCATTAACATAACTCAACTTGCATCAAATGAAATGTGTTAGATTTTTATCATTTAACCAATATGATCTTAGGATCTTATCTGAGAGAATAACATGCACAACAATCAATCACAAGAGACAATAGACACAAAGATTATCCTCAGGGAAACCATAAAGGAGAAAACCCCGCAACTTCTTTAGAGATAGAATGAGCATCAATGTCAGCAGTTAAACCCAAAGACAAAAAGATGATCTCCAACAACTGTTCTCTCTCTCACTTGAGCGAGCTTTTTTTCTCTCACCTATGTGATATAGCTGGGTGAGTGTGTGTGTATCAAATAGAGAGGCTCACTCTCTATTTATACTAGTTTCTGACTTGACAATAACTTACCAGGGCCGACTTCTCTAGGAGAGTCTAATAACCCTAGTGCCTTGCAACCGTGGGGACTTTAACCCCGACTTACAAAGGAGGGTTAATATCTATGACTTTACATGACTTGATTACATTAATGAATCTCTCGAGAGGAATATCGGGGACCAATGAAATACAATATATGAAATATACAAGTGAATACATTCCGAAGTTACAAATACATCAACAATCCCTCTTAACTAGGAAGGTATTCTCTTGACACAATTCATCAGCACAAGTCTTCTTCTCTGGATCATCACTAGATCATCATCATCACTGCTCTGCTATCTCGATCAAATGGTGCTATCTCTCAATTCTACTTGTCATAGGAAGTTCTACAGAGCTAACCATTTTTCATGCTGGTTGTAGGCCTAGCCTCCATGTAGGTATTCATCTTCTTTAGCACTTATATCTGACCATGGGAGGAACACATCCAACATCCATGTTATAAAGACCCTCCCAACACTTATATTTGACCATGGGAGGCCCAGCCTGTCACCATGTCAGAAAGACCCAACACTTATATCTGACCTAGTCAGAAAGGCCCAACGCTTACATCCTCCAACATGGTAGGACACACCATCTACCATCCGAGGAAAGGCCCAACACTTACATCCTTCAGCATGGTATCTACCATATGAGGAAAGACACAGAACTTACATTTGACCCAGTCAGAAAGGCCCAACACTTACACCCTCCGGCATGGTAGGACACACCATCTACCATCTGAGGAAAGACCCAACACTTACATCCTCTGGCATGATATTTACCATCCGAGAAAAGGCCCAACACTTACATCTGACCCAATCAGAAAGACCCAACACTTATATCTTACCTAGTCTAAAAGGCCCAACACTTACATCCTTCGGCATGGTAGGACACACCATCTACCATCTGAGGAAAGGCCCAGCACTTACATCCTCCGCCATGGTATCTACCATTCGAGGAAAGGCCCATCACTTACATCTGACCCAGTAAGAAAGGGCACATCACTTACATCTGACCATGGGAGGAACCAATCCTACTGCCATGTCAGAAGGGCACAACACTTACATCTGACCATGGGAGGAACCAATCCTACCACCATGTCAAAAGGGCTCACGGACTCATCACTTTCTCTTGGAAGGACACTTGACCTGGAGAACACCAAGCTTCTCCCTGAAGTACTCAAACTTCATTCTGGCTAATGGCTTGGTCAACACATCAGCTATCTGTTCGTCCGTCGCAACATACTGGAGCTTCAATTCTCCTCTCTGCACCATATCCCTGATATAGTTATATTTGATCTCGATATGCTTCGACTTGTCATGGAACACCAGGTTCTCTGACAACTTCACACAACTCTGGTTGTTGCAATATATACAAGTAACATCCAATTGGAGATCAAACAAATCAGATAGTGGCTTCCTTAGCCATTCATGCCTCACAACTAGCCGAACAAGCTGTGACATACTTTGCTTCGGCTATACTCAGTGCCATGTAGGATTGCTTCCTGCTAAACCAAGAGATCACACCTGATCCCATACTAAAGCAACACCCCGAAGTGATCTTCCTATCAATGGCACTTCCTGCCCAATCCAAATCCACATAACCTTCCAGGTTAATCTTTTGATTCGCCTCATACTTGAGCCCATAATCAGCTGTACCTTCAAGGTACCTCAGAATATGCTTTGCAGCAATCAGGTAAACATGTCTCGGATATGTCAGGAACTAGCTCAATCTGTTCACAGCAAAGCAAATATCTGGTCTCGTGTTCGACAGGTACATCAAGGACGCAATCATCTGACGATACATCGTAGCATCAACTGAATCTGATGAAGCCTCACTCAATAGCTTCAGGTTCGATGCCATAGGTGTGGTCATGGCCTTGCAACCCATCATTCCGAACCTCTTCAGGATCTCTACTGCATACTTCCCTTGTGCCAGGGAGATTCCATCTGTATTCTGCCACACCTCCATGCTTAGAAAGTAGTGCATCATACCCAAGTCCTTCATCTCGAACTCAGCAGCAAGTCTCCTTCTTACATCTCTAATGAGTTCCTCTTTTCCTATCAAGAACAAGTCATCGACATATAACAGGAGCATCACTAGTCTTTCACCTTCAACCTTGAGGCAAAGGTTGGAATCCGCTTTAATCTCAATAAATCCTAGAGCCATCAGTAAGCTGTCCATCATGTCGTACCATGTCGAACCTCAGGATCTTCTGCAGTCACTCCCTTTGAAGTGTAGCATCATTCTCCCTTTGCCTTTCGTACTCTATGTATTGAAACATTATGTACTGGAGTGACAAGTAGCTTCCTCTACTACTAATATTTTATGTATCCATCTAGGGTCACTGGATACCAAGATCCTCTATCTTGAACCTTTTCAAAAGTTCTTCTCGCACCCATCTGTGAGCTTATCATCCTCTATAGGCTTTCATATTCAACCTTGTAGCAAAGGTTAAGATCTTCATCACTCTAGGTGATCTTCAAGCTCCTCATGTATGTGTTATCCCATGGGTGTCTTCTGAGCTCGTACAAAGCCTTCTTTAATTTGCACACATGAGTCTTCCTGTCATGTGTCTTAACTTCTATTGGCTGCAAATCTCTCTTCGTAGTCTATGCCTTCTTTCCGTGAGAAGCCTCGTGCTACGAATCTTGCCTTGTATCACACGATGTTGCCATCTACTGCATGTTGGATCTTGTAGATCCATATGGAAGACATTACGGACTTCCCTTCAGGTCTCGATACTGCATCCTAGACATCATTCTTCTTGAACTGGCACTCTCCTTCCCTTTCTTCTTGGCTACTTCTTCATAGCTGGAAGGTTCTGCATCAATGATGTCGCTCAACAGTGTCACATAACTACATTGTGTCTGAGACCTCTTCTTTCTTTGAAATTATTGTTTGGGTACACAGGGTACTCCCAAAATACCGAATAGCTTGAGCAACCGCTTCACACAAATAGATCACAGATAAACACACCGATGTTTGTCACGTGGTTAAAACCCTCGAGAGGGAAACAGTCCATGGCCCCAGCCAAATAGCTACTTGGAGCAATTTATTATGCAAAAGATAGAAAGTTACATGAGCTTCTCATAATCAATCAACTAGCCAAGGACCCTCTATGCTCTTTAAATAGAGATCATAGACCGATCGGGTGTTAAGCCATAGATCAATGGTAGGTATGATCTAAGAGAAGTTGAACTGTCGGATCACTCTATGTCTAGAACATATTGTGACCGTCGGATTAGAATATTTACAAATGCATACTAATGCATATTAAAGAAACCCACTTTTACCTAAGGATATATAACACAAGTTGATCTTAACTAACTCCTAAGTGTCTAAATATCCTAACATCCCCCCTTAAGAACAATTTGGGATAGGATTGAAGGATTTACAAAAGTGAAACTATTAGGAGAAGGAAGGAGGCGTTAGAGCCTATCCCCCCTTAAGGACACATTCTTGAACTCCTAACATAGATCGAAGTTTAGAAAAATTCGCTTCTGTAAGAGACTTGGTGAAGATGTCCACAACTTGATCATCTGTAGGGTAATAGAGCATTTCAAGAACATGATCATGAACAAGATTTCTGATGAAGTGCATGTGTAGCTCAATGTGTTTGCTGCATTGATGTAGAACTAGATCTTTGGCAAGCTTGATGGCACTTTGATTGTCGCACCAAAGTGGAGTAGGCTGCTGCTGCTCAAATCCAAACTCTAAAAGGATCTGTTGAAGCCATAAAGCTTCTTGATTAGCATTAACTGCGGCTCGATATTCTGCTTCTGCTGAAGAAAGAGCAAGAGCTTGTTGTTTCTTACAAGCCCAAGTGAAAGGTCCAGATCCCAGACTGAAAACATAACCTGCAGTAGACTTTCGATCATCAAGATCGCTGGTCCAATCTGAATCAGTGAAACCAACCAACAAAGGTTTCCCCCCTGTACTGTAATGAATCTCAAACTGAATTGTACCTCGAATTTATCGAAGTATTCTTTTTGCTACTTTCTAGTGACTTTCATGAGGAGTTTGCATATAACGGGCAACATGACCAACGACAAAGGAAATGTCAAGACGAGAATGAGTCAAGTATAAAAGACTACCAAAAAGCTGACGATAAAGGGTGGCATCTACTTCAGGGGAAGTACAAGTGGCAGAAAGTTTGACTCCAGACTGAAGGGAGAAGGGGTTGGTTTACAATCTTCCATGTGGAAGCGACGAAGAAGGTCACAAGAATACTTAGACCGGGAAAGAAAGATTCCTTCTTTGGTTTGCAAGACTTGGAGACCAAGAAAATAATGCAAATGTCCTAAGTCTGACATTTCAAAATTTTGCTTAAGACTGGATTTCACATGGGTTATAAGTTGAGGGTCACTACCAGTAAGGATAAGATCATCAACATAAAGAACAAGTATGATGAGATGGTTTCCTACTTTCTTGGTATAGACATTGGGGTCAGAATGGCATTTAGAAAAACCAGTATCAAGGAGAAAGCTATCCATTTTGGCATACCAAGCTCTAGGAGCTTGCTTAAGGCCATATAAGGATTTCTTAAGGAGACAGAAAATGCTAGAGTTATCCTGAACATATCCAAGAGGTTGTTCCATGTAAATTTCCTCCTGTAAACCACCATGTAAAAAAGCAGACTTGACATCCATTTGATGGACTTCCCAGTTATGTAAGGATGCAAGGGAAATAACAAGGCGGATGGAATTCATTTTTGCGACAGGAGCAAAGGTTTCATTGTAGTCAATCCCTTCAACTTGGGAAAAACCTTTGGCAACTAACCTTGCCTTAAGTCTTTCAACACTTCCATTTGATGCATACTTAGTTCTGTAGACCCATTTACATCTGACAAGTTTTCTTCCTTTTGGAAGAGGAATAAGATTCCAAGTATCGTTCGCCATTAAGGAACGATATTCTTCATCCATAGCTGCATCCCAATCTGGATTTCTTGAAGGTTCTGCAAAAGTTTATGGATCATGATTCTTGGAAACTTGAGCCAAAAGAGAAGAGGCTCGCTGAAACTGAGAACGTGTTCGACGTTGATCTCTAGGATCACCGGCAAGATCACCAGCTGCTTCACATGTTGAACATAACCATTGAGGAAGTATTGGTGCTGGTGCAATTGGAGGAACATGAGCAGGCAGAGGTGGATTTTCATCCTCATTGTCATCATGAAAACTGGAGTTGGAAGAAGAAGAAGAAGAAGAAGGCACAATCTTCGAATCAGGCTCGCAGGCCAAAGATGGCATACCCGCCAAGTTAGGCTCGCAGGCCAAGAGATTTTCATCAAATTTAACATCTCTTCTAATGATTATATCATGAGAATGTGACTGAAGAAGTCTATAACCTTTTACATCTTCAGAATATCTAACAAATATGCACTTTTCACTTTTAGGCTACAATGCTTTTCGTTTTTCATCCGAAATGTGAGCCCATGCTTCACAACCAAATAGACGAAAGTGACTTACATTTGGTTTAATTTTACTCCATGCTTCTTCCGGTGTTATACCTTGTAAAACTTTAGTGGGTGTGTGATTAACTATGTAATTTGCACAATTTATGGCCTCAGCCCAATATTGAAGACTTAGTCCCTTAGATTGGATCATACAATTAGCCATTTCTTTTAAAGTGCGGTTCTTCCGTTCAGCTACACCATTTTGTTGTGGTGTATAGGGAACAATGTGTTGTTGTGGGATTCCTTGTTCAGTGCAGAAAGTAGTGAACTTGTTGTTAACATATTCTCCTCCATTGTCGGATCTTAACTTAATAATTTGATGACCAGATTGTTTTTCAACAAGGGCCTTGTACGCCAAGAACATGTTAAATACTTCGCTCTTAAGTTTTAGGAAGTAAACCCAAGTGCATCTGGAGTAGTCATCAATGAAAGTTAAGAAATATTTGAAACCGCAAAATGAAGCAGATGGAAGAGGACCATACAAGTCACTATGCACAAGCTCCAAGGGAACTGAGGCGTGCAAAGAGGCACATTTGTCAAAACTGTCCCGATGATGTTTTCTGAGTACACAACCGGAAAAAACACCATCCTTGTAAGATACCATCGGAAGACCAGTCACCATATTATCTTTACATAGTTGTTGCAATGAGTGATAATTTAAGTGACCAAATTGCTCATGCCAAAGTTTGCTCAAGTTATCACTATGAGCAACAAAAACTGAAGGAAAAGGTGATGACCCAAAGTTGTGAAATTTGTACAACCTGGTAATATCATCAACAGTTCTAGTAGCAAGGACATTTTGAGGATTTTTTAAATCCTTGATTACAACTTGGTGAGGTGTAAACATCACAGTTTTACCTTCACCCGAATGAGTAATTTGATAGACTGATAACAAATTGTAGGAAATTTTTGGAACACATAGTACATCACTGAAATGACCATTTTCTACTGGAACTGTTCCAGATTCTACAACACTTAGAGATCTATCATCACCAACAAATATTTGTTTGGTGTTACATTCATGCATAGTAGAAAAGATGTCTTGATCCTTAGCCATATGATAAGATGCTCCAGAATCAATGAGCCATTCATTTGAAGTAGAAGAAGAAGATGCAATATAAGAGTAACCAGAAGCACAAAGTGCATGTCCATGAGAGTTAGATTCTGAAGATGAATCTAGGATGATGTGGTGCTTTTTCATTGCTTCTTCCAAGGCTGTCATCTTCTTAAAACACTTAGATTCATCATGATTATTTTTCCAACAAAAATTGCAATGATGCTTAGTCTTCTTTCCTTTTTGCTTGGATCCTTTGTCATTTTTTAAAGAAGGAGTTGATTGAGAGGGTTTGGGACCCTTGTTGTCTGGCTTATTATTGCGAAAATTTTGTTTCTTGGGAGGCTTGGACTTTTCTTTCTGTTGGGACAATAAGGCTTTCCCAGATGTATCTGCATTGTTAATTATTCCAAGATGAATGAGCTATCTTGCTCTCTAATTAAGGAATTACAAAATGATTCAAGACTAGGCTTTTGATAGCTAGCTGTAGTCAAGGATTCTTTCATGGAGTAGAATGTAGATACAAAAACATAATATGCAGTTCCAAGTTTGGAAATAATATGATAAATACATTGTTTGTCTTCTTTCTTAATCTTGCATTCTGCACATAAGAGTCTAATAGTTTTATACTTAGATAAATAGTCCTGAATGCATGAAAAATAATTTGGATTCAAGGAAATAAACTCATTCTCAAGTTGATGACCCCGAATTTCATTGTGTTTACCAAACACAGATTTCAACTTTTCCCAAGCTAAATTAGGTTCATCCGTTCCAGATATGTGGAATCGCAAATCAGTAGAGATTGACATCCCAATAAATCCACGAGCTTCATCACATCTATTTTCCTATTTAATTTTGTTATCATTATCAGTGGGTTCTGTTTCTTTCCCTGAGGTTATCTTGAAAAGTCCCCTACTTCGCAAAACATCCTCCATACGAGATTTCCATGAGAAATAGTTAGCACTTGTAAGTATAATATTACAAGGGGCGGTCATACTATAAAATAATGGATGAAAGAACAGAAACTAACTGTCTCGATGCAAAGAGCTCAAAAAAATATGCGGTTTAAAAAAAAACGACACTGAAAACTGATTCTAGATGATGAAGTTATGCTTGATCAAAGAAAATGTTGAAGATTTCCCCAATAGTGACGTGGGAGATATTAACTTGACCAACTAAAAACCTCCATGTAAGATTTGCCGTTGTCTAAATATCCTAACAAGTATCGTCATATTATTCTTCATTTTGGATAATTTCTTGAACTGTTGTCACTTGTTCTTCGAAACAAGTCTCATCCTTTTTTTCTTGTAGGCGATTGTACGCGATCTTTCCTACAAGTCAAATGCATTAGTTGTATGGTTAGAAAAATTTCATAAGGCATATTCATAATGGAAAATTCTTTATGCATAAAGATATAATCATGCAACTATTTTATCCAATACAACATTCATCCATATCTTATGGAAACTTTCTAGATGCCTTCCATCTCTACCATGACATCATTGAGATTGTGCACTAATCTAATATGTCAGCAAAGAGGTCATTCTAGATAAGTAGCAATGGAGAGTTGTATAGCACTATGAGCTACTTACCCATCACATGCATATTAGTAGTATACTGTCATTAATGCAAACATTCTATCATGCACAACACATCAGCTGAATATAAACAAATGCATAACTAAACAATATCATGAAATTACAATTGAATACTTATCTTTTATTCGTTTCGTGGGTAGACTCCTTCTTGAGCCTTCATCTTTACCATCTTCTTCATTCATAACATCATCATTTCTTATCCAAATGCTAAGATGGATAAGATGTTCTTCAAGAATTGAGTTCTTCATATTCCTCATCGCTTGAGGGATCTTCTTTGAATCGTGAGAGCTAGATCTTCAGGTGCTCCCATCTTCTTTTCTCTTATTATGAGTCGAGCTTCATCTTGTGTGCGCTCTTTCCAGAGTTTTCTGAAGGTAAACACTTACTTATGGCACACATTCCTCGAATGAATGAATCCCATGATCCTGGGAGGACATTCAAGCTGGTTATCACAATTTATTCATTCTCTTAGTTCTTCATCCACTGCTTCAAGTTGTTTTTTGATTTGAGAGACCCTTGTAAAGTATGACTGTATGGTCTCTGCATTCTGGATATTTACATTCTTCAACTGGTTTCTCAAAGTCATCTTCCGATTTATGTTGTTCCCTTCAAATAGCTTGGTCAAAGAATCAAACATCTGTTTAGGTGTCTTTTAGGGAAGACACTTGTGGTATAAGGTGATCCTTGATTGAATCAACAGTGATCCTCTTGGCCTTGACCAAGTTCTTCTTGTGTAAGGCTTTAGCCTCATCTCTCTATGGAACTGGAACGTCTCCACTTATATTGTATTTGTCCAATTCATTTTCTTCAAGAACCAGTGAAAACTTATACTTCCATGCTCAGAAGTTTTCAGCTCCACGAAGCTTGTCATCAAGTTGGTGTTATAGGTCATTTTGAAATGAGAATCTCAAATGTAAATAACAAAAGATTAGATCTTACCGATTTGACGTGTCCGTCCTTGTTCCGGATCTGACTGATCTAGGGTTTGTTAGAGAAACCCTAATTTTCAAAACTTGAAATATTTCAGATATGATTGGATAGAAATATGGGCCTCTTCAAGGTGAGCTATTCAATATACTCATTTTCTGAAAACAGTGGAGAGAAGCTCCCGTAACAGGAAGCCCTAGTTTTCCAATTTCCTCTACAGAAATGTCTGATATTGTTTCTGCTGTATCTTTGAAAGTACTGCTCTTTTGTGTCTGAAATTTCGTATTGAGGTAGCCTCGTCTGTTCTCTTTCCAACACGACAGGTTTGAGCAGAATTCGTTTCACCAATTGGGACTAATGAAAGTTTTCCCAAGGTGACTTCTTTCAGGGTTGTTCAACAGAGCGAACTTGTACGGACTACCACGTGTCACTGTTCCACCTTTGGGGTCTGAAACTTTTACCACAGAAAGTACAGTCTGTGCCCTATCTAGAACATCTTGTGAAATTTCATTTGGACCTTCGTAGCCCAAGATCTAGAAATTCTCCCTAGGTGTCCTGTTTAGGGATGAATCCTGGGAGAGGCTGGAACCTTGATTTGGAGGAATCATATCTCCCAGAATATAGCGAATCTGAGGCTAGAATTTTTACCTAGAGTACATCAGGATTTTTTTTCGGCTTGTGAAAATTTCGGCTCTTGATCCTTCTTCAATCTCGAGATATAGCGAATGTACCAAAAACTACCAGTTTTAGTATTTTAGGGTTTTTCAGGCCCGGGGTCAAACTAGGGTTTGACTTTCCTGGAGTTTTACTCAACCAAAAACTTTGACCTTGGTCTCTAAACTTCGATTTTGATAAGGAGAGAAATCCTATGCTGGGATCACTCAAAAATTCCTCTTATGTAAAAAGCCCTAATTTCCCACAGCAGTGACAGGTCAAAAATTGAAAATGCCCGGAATCAAATTATGCTTCGACAGAAAGATGCGGCCTTCAATGGAGAGTTAGCCTAGCCTTCTTTTGCTGATGACATACTTAAAAAGTAAGAAGCCCTAGCTTCTGCAACTGCACAACGTCTTCTTCTAAGGTTAGCTTTGATACCATGTTAGATTTTTATCATTTAAGCAATATGATCTTAGGATCTTATCTGAGAGAATAACATGCACAACAATCAATCACAAGAGACAATAGACACAAAGATTATGCTCGGGGAAACCATAAAGGATAAAACCCCGCAACTTCCTTAGAGATAGAATGAGCACCAATGGCAGCAGTAAAACCTAAAGACAAAAAGATGATCTCCAACAACTGTTCTCTCTCTCACTTGAGCGAGCTTCTTCTCTCTCACCTATGCGCTATAGCTGGGTGAGTGTGTGTGCATCAAATAGAGATGCTCACTCTCTATTTATACTAGTTTCTGACTCGACAATAACTTACCAAGGCCGACTTCTCTAGGAGAGTCTAATAACCCTAGTGCCCCGCAACTGTGGGGACTTTACCCCCGACTTACAAAGGAGGGTTAATCTCTATGACTTTATATGACTTGATTACATTAATGAATCTCCCGATAGGAACATCGGGGACCAATGAAATACAATATATGAAATATACAAGTGAATACATTCCGAAGTTACAAATACGTCAACAAAATGTAACCATGAAATGTAACTTGATCTAAAAATGTAAATAACTTGAAATGAAAATGCTTTGAAAGCAAAATTGTGAATGAAATAAGAGATTGTGGTGTTTTGCAAGTGGTCTTGTAAGTTTTAGTTCATTTTAGGTCTCACTTGAACTTAGGGAAATTAATGTGTGAAACAATTAAAGGGCAACCTATATCATGTGTCTACCCCTAACATTTGTCTCTTACGATTTAAGAGAGATTGTTGGGTGCTCAACAAGAGAAAAACAAGTTCTCTTCTAGCTCCACAAGTCAATCCCAAAGATTTATGGGCACTAAACATGAGAACACTAAGTGCCACGAGGCTACCAACAACCTCTACCCCTCTAGCTCCACAGGTCAGCCTTTCTTTTCTTAATTTCTTATCAAGATAAAAGTTGGGTGCCTATTAATCTAGCCAACTCAAGCCTTCTCCCTTTCTTGTCACTCATGATCAGACCAACTGGTAAGGGGAGTGAATATAGGGCGAAGATTAGGGCAATGCTTATTTACTTAAAAAAAAAGAATTAAAAACTGTAAAGAGATTTAACTACACTAGCCAACACGATATTGCAAGGATGGCAAAGCCAAATCTCTTACAAGGTGTGGGAAAAAAACAAAATAAAGTTAAATAACAAACTAATCCTAGCCACTCATTCCACTTTTTCAATGAAAATGATGGGGCAAAAAATAAACATGTGGATATGAAAACTAATTACTCTAGCCCTTCTTCAATTGCTAAGTAAGGGTGGGCAAGGCCAACTTCCTTTGCATGCATGGATGAAAAATTTCAAAGAATAACAAATGCTAACCTAGCCACACAACTCTCTTCCTAAAGAAGAGATGGGGCAAGCAATTGAAAGTAAATAATGGAAAATAACAAGTCCTAGCCCCTCTTCACTTTGCAATGCAAGGGTGGGCAAGCCCTACCTCCTTTGCATGCAAGGGATGGACAAAATATATACCTCAAATATAACTTTGAAAACCAAACAAAGAATCAAGTCCAAGAGACTCTCTTGGACTTGTTACAATGACATAAATTTCAACACCTTTAGATAAGGAAAAATGAGAAAGATTATGAGGATTTAACCACCTTGAGGCAATGGGTTTTGAAATGGCGACCCTTGGGGGTTCTTTGCACTATTTTCTGCCCAAACTTTTGAAAGAGTTTCCCCTTGTAAAACCCTAAACTTGCAAAAAAACAACAACCAAAAAATGGTAAAAGATGCCCAAAATCACTTTGGGACACCTTGCATACAATTGTAAAAAATTGCTCAAGATATGTAATAAAAATTAAAGAATCAAAGGCTTCAAATAACTTGTAAAATGAAGATTTAAACTAGACTTGAACATGCAAATAAAGATAAAGAAAAATGCAGAATTTTTTTTCAAGTAAGGAGTTAGTGTGCGCTTTGCTCTTCAAATGGTTGAAGAAGTGGGGCATCTAACCAAATAATTTTTAGTGTGCGCTTTGCTCTTCAAATGGTTGAAGAAGTGGGGCATCTAACCAAAGAATCTTGCTCTTGAATCTGGATATCCTGCAACTTGAAAGATAAGCTAAATAAACACAAAGAGAGGTGAGATTCTCACAATGATTAAAGAAATCAAACTATTAAACAAAAAAATGCTTGAAGTTCTTCAATACAAGAGAGAAAAACTCATAAGATCTACACAAACTAAGAAGACATCACCAAGGAAAAACAATTTTCCTATTTGGTCTCACTTGTACTTGAAAAAACTTGAGAAACTGGGAGCAAATCACCACCAAAAAACACAAGATCTCCTCCAAAGTTTTTTATTAAAAATGCCCAATGGCTGAAAATTACAACAACCTCAAATAATGAGAGCAAAATGGAAGCAAGAGATTGAGAGCATGAGAGATTCTAATCCAAATGAGGAGGGAAAGACTCCTTAAATAGGAAATGAGTGAAGAGAGAGCCCAATTGCATGCAAGCCACTTGTCAAAAGGAGAGAGTTGGAGCTCAAAGAAGGGAACCACTTCTCTTGGGGGGCATCTCCTAGGGTAAGAAATCACATAGAAATGGGGGGTTAACCCCCTTCTAATATTTTTAATCTTCATTCTAGGCCCAAGGGGGGGGATCACCAAAGTGGGACACCTTACCTTGGCTTATTTTTAATTATCTCAAATTCCATGGTAGAGAGGGTGCCCCCCCTCTAGAGACATCTTCGTTCTTGTGTAATACTTGCATCGGGGGGTAGGGAGGGGGGTGAGGGTGTTCTTCTGAAGTCACCATAGGAACATAACATAACACTTAGAAACTTAATTTTCCCCTTCTAAGTGATTTTGGGAACTTTTCCAAAATTTGGTTTGCTAATTAATTTCCAATTTTCTTGATTTCCTTGACTGGCTTTGGAAATTGTGACGAAAACCTTAGCAAGACTTGTTCGGATGACTTCAAACTTTGCCAAAGGGCGTAGGGGGGCTCATGCCATTGATTTTGAGTACCCATACCCCTGTTCATGGGTATTATATGCCACTTAACCCTCTTTTTATTACGAGATTTTTATGCTGAGGGACAATTTTAAATCACCAAAAATTCAAAAATCCTAGGTAAAACCTAATGAAATTCCGCAAGACTCTAGATAGTGTCTACCATGGTTACATAGAACATTCCTAGGCCTTAGTCACCCCATGGACTCGATCATTAGAACACCTTTCACCACTTTGGAGGTATTTTTGAGTGAAAAACTTAGATAATTAAAATTATTCAAAAGAATTTTAATTATCCAAGGGAAAAAACACTCAATGAAATGACTTCCCTAATGAAAAAAGTTATAGAAAACTAAGTTATACAAAAACTAGACCTTCATGCTGACATGCCATTACAATATCCCCCGTAGGGGTACATAAATTTCATGGAGAAAAGGTAACATGAAGAGATGTCTCGCTTGAACAAACTTTATTAGGTACTTCTTTTTCATCTACCATGCACATAGTACATGGTTGGTCACCTAGTTGGTTAGGTGGTCAACACTTAGTCATGATAAGTACATTATATTAATATTCCCTTATATTCACTTCTTTGAATATAACCACTTAGGAAAACCACTTATTCAAAATCAAAATTAAAAGGACGCTAATGAAGACCATTTATTTTTATTTAAATGACCTATTTCTCTTCCAAAAATATTATATTTGCATACCTTAGAGTTGAAGAAGTGAGGATGATTGGTGAGGGAGGAGAACTTGCTGAGATAAGAAACCTTATAGTTTTATTACTTTGTCAACCTATTATCAAACTAATATTGCTTTATGGTTGTAGCATCCATAGTTGGATATTCTCAATTAAGTAATTTCTGAAATAACCTACATATCCATAGATAATAAAATATGAATAAATTGATAGATAAAAAGATGATATGATATTACAACATAGCTCGCCTTTAATATGGCTTGAGCATTTCATAATGAAGAGTTATGTTCCTTCACATTAATAGCTACTACTATAATAATTAACAATTATTATTTTATTTAATTATTATGCTATTTATGTTCGTTACATTGCCACTCCCTTAGAAAGGTTTTGTCCTCAAAGCCTTATAATGTTTTTGCATCATTTTTTTGGTGTCGCAGTTGACGAGACATGTCGATACAAACTACTAAGAGTTGAGCACAACTTCCGATATGTGGACGAATCAATCCATCCCAAATTGATTTGTTGTGGATTGCTGGCATTCCATATTGATCTATCATTAGGAGATTTGATCACATTGGTACCGTTATCTTTCGACATTTCCCACTTTTTAGAATATCTATTTTTATGGTTGGGGTGTCGATATGGAATTGTTACAATGTCATTTTCTTTTACGAGTGTCATCTTTTGAGCATTGATCTGAGTAGAAAGTTGTATTTTCGTCTCTTGAGGTTTTAAGGTTTCGTTCGATATATTTTCCAACTTGTTTTCTAATTGCATGTTATCATTTTGAAACTTCCTAATCACTTCTACATGTGATTTTCTGTCATCTTCAGACTTCTTAAGTTGTTCCTTAAGGTCTTCGTTATGCCTTTTGATACAACGATTTTCTTCCTGTTTGTCTAGAAATTTTCCTTCAATGTCTTCCGTAGATTGTCCTGTCTTCTAAATACTTTTCAACTTCTTAATTTTTGTGACTAGTGTCTTGTTATGATTACTTAATCTGAAAATTTCTTCGGAGTGGCTTGATAAAACCTTGTTGACTTCTGTTAGTTCTAACTTGCGTCTTCTTACTGTCGTCATACTGCTGCTGAAGTTTTTCTTTTTGTTGTTTATGATGACGTAACTTTGCCCCTTGATTTTCTAACCTCATCCGGACTTGCTCCAATTCAACATCTTTTTCCATGATGAGTTTGTTTAGATGCTTTATTTCTTCTTCTAATTCATTATCGCATCCATATGGTGATTTGTTGTCATTTTTTGACTTTCTCATTTGGTCTTCTAGGTTTTGATTATGGATTTTTAAACATGATATTTCTTTATCATGATCAGATAACATTTTCTTGTTATCTCTTATGGTTTGTTCTAGCTGTCGATTCTGATTCCATAAGCGGTGATTCTCATCGTCTTTCCACTCTTTCAACCACTTTTTCGTCTCAACCTCAGCTTGTAGACTTTTATTGATCGCCTTGTATTGTTCTAACTCGTCCACTGTTGTTTGTAGCTGTGTCTTCATTTCCGAATATGTAGTAGCCATTGTTTGTAACTATGTTTCTACTTCACTTTTGTCTTCTTTTCTTGTAGAAGGGTAGATACAAAAGCTGTAATAATTCTCAATATGTCTCTAAAAAAATTTCTTTGACTATTTCTTGTTAGGTCAAATAACCCCCCCTTTTTTTTTTCCAAAAATAATTATTATTTTAATAAAATAATAATAATAATAATTTTTAAACTTAAGTTATATAAAATAATATATAACCTTCCAAATTCTAGTCCTTAACTTTTATTTTTTCCTCAAGTTTTGTAAAATGTGAGTAGATTGGGTGGTTGGGAGGAATGAGTGTTACCTTCCCCACCTAAGTTCAAATCTCACTTGCTCTTTTTGTAGCAATTATTATGCATTTAAAAAAAAAAATTCTTTAAGTTTTGTAAAATGTGAGTAGATTGAGTGGTTGGGAGGAATGAGTGTTATATTCCCCACCCAAGTTCAAATCTCACTTGCTCTTTACTTGTAATTATTATGCACTTTTATATTCAAACCCAAACCCACTTTAAGAAACCAAGTGTGGTTTCACTTTTACCCTGTCTTTTTTGTTTTACTTTTATCTTTTATTTTCTTTTCTTTTACATCTTTTTTTGGGGGTTACTTTTACCTTTTTTTTTTTTTAAGGACAAAGTCCTATTTTTTTGGAAAACCCAAATCTACACAAAGTGTAAATAATGTTGTCCAAGGTCCGTATAGCTCTGATACCACTGTAACATCCATAGTTGGATATTCTCAATTAAGTAATTTATGAAATAACCCACATATTCGTACATAATAAAATATGAATAAATTGATAGATAAAAAGATGATAGGATATTACAACATAGCTCGCCTTTAATATGGCTTGAGCGTTTCATAATGAAGAGTTATGTCCCTTCACATTAATAGCTACTACTATAATAATTAACAATTATTATTTTATTTAATTATTATCCTATTTATGTTCGTTACAATGGTATAATTTTCTTTGCAGTTTTCAAGCATGTCATGATCAAGCGGTAAATCAAGTAATATTTCTTCATAAAGACTTGGTCAATCCCCCTTCAAAGAACAAGTTCTCATGCTAACACCCAATTGGTGTGATACCTTATAGTTATTTGAGCCTAGGCGGTTTGTCCTAGGAAGTGTCTCTAAGTTAGATGTAGAGCTCACTTAACAAATAGCCATTTATCTACCAAAAAGAGGAAAAAAACTCTATTTCTTTGTAAAGAGAATGTTTGCTACTCTTAAAATAATTATTGCAACATAAACCCTTCTAGTATATCAACCTAAAAGTCCCTTACGAGGCTTGTTCCAAAAATTATATTGTAACAATTACACACACCAAACATGCTTTTTAGGTGCAAAGTACCTTGGTCAATGGCGCCCCTAGAAATTTGATAAACACATCTTTTGTTAAGTAGTTTGGGCTTCTCATAAGGTCCCATCCAAAACCTTATTTGATTTGATGGCACAAAGGAGATGAAATCAATGTAAAAGAAACATGCAAATTTATGTTTTCTTTTGGTTTACATTGTAAGTATACAATTGATTGTCAAACTTTTAAGTTAAAATTGTTCTCAAAAGATCTTCTCTATGAGAGGATATGAATTTATTATCCAAGGAGGGACCTATTGTCTATCATTGGCCTCCATGGTAGTTAATTGGATGCACTTGAGGGACACTAATTTTCCTTGGGGTGGATGTCTATGGTTCAAGTCAACTTATCTCAAGCCTGCAATCCTAGCCAATATGATGGTGTGATAGCATACAATTATTCAAATCCAATAGTTTGACCTATGATTTCTCATTCATAAACACTAATAAGATCTTTCCATTAGTATGACATTGGGATGGCATTAAGTGACCAATGCATCCCCTTCAGAGGAACCATGAGTCTCAACACTAGTCAAATAAAACATTTTGTTAGAGTAGTTCATTTATACAGTTAGGGTTATAAAGTTTTGTAGTTAAAATTCATTAATATAAAACTCGTTATAATGTCAGGCCCAAGTAGGTTATATTATGTGGGAATATTAATTGATATTGGACATTCCTTGAACCTATAAATAAGCCAGTAGTGTACACATGGAGGTTGAATAAGTTTAAGTTCTACATATACCATAGCTTTGGTATGCTTTGTTTGTGGTGGTATTTTTTCCATCATATGCTTCATTTAATTTTTTTATAATTGCTTTATATCATTTGCTAAGTATTTTCCCTAAACTATTTTATATTGTAAAATTGAATTGGTGTGTATGCATGTATTCTATCTATGTCATGCTTCCATTGTGGTGGTACATGTGCATTGTATGTTTCATTTGATTTTTGGGTATTGTCTTCTATTTTTTAACATTTTGGGGTTTTGGTATTTTCCCTAAATCTTTATTTGCCTAAGGAAAAATTTCTTGTCATCCATCACTAGTAGCAATTATTGATTCAACACATTCAATTTTAGTTTGATTTATTAAAGGGGTTGGTTGATCGTGCATTTACCTTTATGTTTCCTTTTACACGCATGTTTAGTTTTATAGGGAAATGGAAGGGAAGCTTGATAGTAGCTATTTCTGTTGCACCATTTATGTTGTCTGAACTATAGTTTTCATAGAAATTACTATTTACTTGAATAGTTTTTCATGGTTATCCCTTAGATAATGGGCTTTATTACCTAGATATTTTTCATGCATTTTCTAGTTACAATGAATGGAAACCTATATTATATTCTTCCAACATTTTATGTCAAAGCCTATTCAATGTTTTTATATCTTTTATGGTTGGTGGTGCTAAATCAAAGTTAATTACTAAGATTGTATGAGAGTTTAAGGAGACATCAATGGTTTATGTTGCATGATTGAAACTTTTTGGGTCTTTAATCCATTTAACAAGCTAAATTTTGTTGATTGAATATGGCGATGTATCATTTTCTTCCAACTTAGTCAAGTTAGATTGAGGACATACTAGTTTCAATTGATTTTGATTTAATTGCTTCTTGATATATTCAACTAATGGCTTATTCTTTGTACCCAACCTTAGTTTGATGGCCATGCCAGCGCTTCATTAGCTTTACGATTGGTGAATTGTCCTTCTATACAACCTTTCACTTAGTGAATAGCTCAACGCTCGCAATCTAACGTGCTTTCATATTCCCCACTAGTGCACTAATTGATCATATTAATGTCATGCTATGTTAACAACAATGGTGACCAATCACTTTGCAATGGATGAATGAGCTCAAGGTAACTTGTTCAACATTTTAGGCTGCCATGCATGTTATTTGTTAGAATATGTATCATGAAACATTGTCAAAATTTTAGGGAAAAAGTAGCAATGAAGAGGTTAAAATATAACATGTTTAATGTGATGCTTGGTCTAGTTGGGCTATATCCCTTGATTTTCAAGAAATCCTAGAACAAAATCTAAAACATTTTGGGGTTCACTTAGTGGCTTTTAAAACTATCAATTGCAACCTTGAGAAGGATGAAAATCTCCCTTCCATCTCTTGAATTTTACATCCAATTGTACTTAAGTTCTCATTAAAATTACCATAATTGAATATGTAATGGATCAAATTAAATATATTAGGGAAAATCAAACTCTCACATATCTGAAAAAGAAATAGTGGTTCATTCTTTAGAGGGAGCTTTTGTGACCCAACACTTTATTGTCAATATTAAGAGCCCAAGTCTCTAGGGATTTAATGTTCGAAGGAGTCATAGGGTGGTAATCAATCAATGTCTGAGAAAGATCAAGATAGATCATCTATCCCCTATCAAGAAACCTATTGTGGTTTATCTTGGAGGCTTATCATTTGCATGAGCCTGTTATTACTCATAAAAAATAGTTGGTCTAGAAATGACATTAGTCTCATTTAGCTTCTAGCTCATAATGCATCATACTTTCATATTATGTTTAGTGTTTGATTCTATTTTTGGAAGAGAACTAACAACCTTGTTTGCAAATAATAAGATGTTTGTGGAAAGGAGCTATGATGATTTAGTGTTTACAACCATTTATGGTAAGTTTTCTTTTATAGCTAGATTTTTGCCATGTATAATGGGATTGCTTACCAGTAATGGTCATTTGCAAATAAACTTGAATTAGATTAGTCAATGGAAATTTTAATTTCAAATGAGTTATCCTAGATATAATTATTGGTGTACAACCCTATTGCATCATATAAAAATAACTTTTCACTCTCATAATGCCCCAAGGCGTCACACTCCACAATAAAAGTTTTCATGAAGCTGATGGTGGTTAAGAGAGGGATCGCTCAAGTTTTTCAAAAGCTTCGCTTGCTTCTAAAGTTCAAGAGAGGGGATCATTTTTCTATAATGATGTTAGAGGTGCTACTATTTGACCATAGTTTTGACAAATACAGTCTTAAGAATCACCTAAGATTTTTCAATGTTGTACAATCTCTTCCCAAGATTTATTGTCAACAAGGGGATGCATCTCAAGCTACTACTACAAGTTTGTCAAGAACTACAAGCTGTTATTGCAATATTGAATATGTTGTATTCATTTCCAAAATTTGGAATAGATATCAAACTTGAAATTTATCAATCAAAGACAATTTTAATTTCAAATGAATTATCTTTAGTTGTAATGATTGTTGTACAACCCTATTGTGTCATATAAATACAACTTTTAGCTCCAATGAGTTTCATCTCCACTTTTATTGGATGAAGTTTTGGATAATTGCTTATCTCTAAGTTACTTAGATTAAAGTTTCATAGTTAAGAGTAGAAGTTTTATGCATAAAGTAAACTTTAGAAATGTTTATTCTCAATGGTGCTACTTACATTGCACCTACAAAAAATAAGTTTTTATCAAGTGGACTAATCGTGCTTTAGAATAACACTAGATTAATTAATCAATAGTCAATTGTCCAATCCCTACCACAAACTAATTGAGTTTAATCTCTATATGGGATATTTTTCAAGATGAGGCAAGTAGATGTTTATGTGTTTTATGTTGCAGAAATGAACAAATTGTAAAGGCACAGTATCTCTTTCCCAATTAATTCAACTGAAAGCATTTATCTATAAACAAAGTAGATCATTACTTTAATCATGTTGTATGTCACGGGAAATGTACAAGTTGTGATGACATAATATCCACTTCCCAATTAATTCAAGTGATCACATTGATCTATAAACCTATGCTTTAATGTTCTAATTTATTTTTTTCTTCCATGTAATACATATCTCAAGGAATCCCACCAAGCACTTCCCCTCATCTCGAGGATGGTACCAAAGGTAAATCGGATTTTGCAAAAGCTCAAGGCTTTGTCAACATACTACTCAAGGCCATTAGAACAATATGTTCATTAATAGTTTAGCATGTTACTTAAAAGAATTGAACCTAGGTGGGAGGATAATAACCATTCCTCCCAAAGACCCGAGCTAAACCCAATTGAATAATTTCATTTCTTATGCTTTGATGTTGAAATGCATTCATGTAATGGTTAGTTTTACGTTCAATGAATTTTATTTTAATATAAATGTTAAACTTCTATCCAAACAAAATGTTATTGCAAACTATGGAATAATGCTAATATTCCAGAATTCCATAAGAAAGCATTACCAAGCATGCCCATGATCACAAAGTTCATGAGCATCCTTGAGGACATTCCCTGTCATTCTTGGTAACAAAACAGCAAAACAATGGTATAACAAAAAAAACTACTACAATATGAATTAGAATCCATTACATAAAAAATGTTATTATAAAAAACATATGTAAAGGCCATCTCCCCCTCCCCATGCTAGTCATTAATGCGACTCATATTTCTATGTCCTTTCTTTTATTTCTTGCTTTCACTTTACATTTTCTGTGCTCATGGATTTTTACCAATATCGTTATAGTAATGGCACGATTTGTACGGTAGTTAGTTTGAATTACTTATGTCTATTAAGCAAGTTAATGAGGATGCACATATTGCAAAAATATTTAGTTTATATCCTTTTTCATTAGAATTACATTGAAAATAATTTCTGTTTGTATTTCAATGTTATATTAATATTTTTGTATACCGTGTTGAAATTTAATAGTTAATGTTGAAGTTGGTGATATTAATTTTTTTTTATATCATAAGTTGATATCTAATAGTTAAACGGTTTGTTATAATTTTCAAAGTTAATTTCTGTAAACCCATTTTATTTTGTCCCATTTTGCCTTTTCTCTTTCAACAAGAGTAGATGCATAAGTGGGTGCTCGTGCAGAGACTTTGTGCACAAAAGTTTTTTACAAACAAGAGAAACCCACCAGGTATTCTACTAGTGTAATAACCAAAATATGACATCGTGTAAAGCTAAAAAAGCATGTGCAGGTGTGGATAAGCCAATTGATGTCACTGCTGTCCATAAAATAAAGTGAACACTGTTCAACTAAATCAATCAATAATTGTAGGTAACTTTACTTTATATATATATATATATATATATATATATAAACACTGTTCAACTAAATCAATTAATAATTGTTAGTCATTTTACTTTTTATATATGTATGGACTAGAGTAGTTAGATAAGTGGGTGCTCACGGAGAGATTTTGTGCACAAAGGTTTTTAAAAACAAGAGAAACCACCAAATATTCTATTACTGTAACAAGCAAAAGATGATTGTTGTGTAAATCTAAGAAGCGTGTGTTATTTGTTCCACAGCAGGATTAAAAGATCATTGACCCCATGGTCACTGAATAGATGCAAAGGGCAACTTCACTAAAGGATAGTTTAAAGTTTGGAAAATTTCTCGTGTGCTATATGTTGCACAGAAGACTTAAGAGATCATTGACCCAAGAGTCATTGAATATATGCAAAGGGCAACCTCGCTGAAGAATAGTTTAACGTTGGGCAAGGTTCTCATGTTCATGACTATGTTCCATATTCTAACGATTCATCATATATTAAGAAGGTTCAAAACTATAGCATTTGCAGTGCAAACTCTAAAATATGCAAATAAGCACATGCTTGTGTAGCCATTGAGATCAATTTGTAAAATGAAGGAATATTTTTGTGTTGGAATGGAGAAGAAAACAATTGCAAAATTTAATGAAAGAAAGGATCTTCATGTTCAACCACTTCCACCCATGCCAAAATCACTTTTTCCTTGCTTAAACCCTTTAGAACAGCTAAAAATTGCATGTTTTACCTTCACTTGTTCTCTTAACGTTATCTCATACCTCGTACAATAAGCTTGAGATGATAGGCATGAATTTAATAACCAATGTCACATGGTGAATGTATATGCAAAATAACTAGTCTTCCTTTCCATGTGCCCATCTTGACCGTAATACACCAGCGATCCCAGATGTCATCAAGCCCAAGAAGTACCCACCTATTGAGCCATAAGTTACACAAATAGGCCACTCCTACAAACAAGAATCCAAGATGAATAGTAAATAATTTTGCATGGTCTAAATGCTACAAAAACGATCTTCACCCATTCTTCTCTACTTATCTCAAACATGCATTGAATAGACCAAGTTATTCTGAGCAAACCAACTACTATAATGTTGAAATTTTCAAGTACTTCCAAATGATTTTTATAGCAGCCAAACTTCCACAGCATTCCCTGTTCAAATATAAAGGGCTCCAGTGCACATTTCTAAACAATAGCATTAGGTCTTCAGTTCCAAATAATCATTAGGAACCCAAATACCACATTATTTCTGAGATTATAAATAAAAAAATTGTTTATGGATGCTAAGTATTTTGCATGTTCTAAAACAAAGATGAAGAATTACATAAGAGCTTTCTCTTACCACCTCGAAGCATCTACTTGGGGAAAGAAGAAAACACATTAAAAGAACATATTTTCCCAAAAGCAACCCTCATTTGATTCTAACTTCTATTTGATGAGTGGATAGTTGTTTTGGAATAATAAGTTTTGCTTGCCTTCTTCTAGTATTATTTCTCAATGGGGCAAATTGAAAATGGCAAAAAAAAATTCCTACATTCTAGAACAACCAATTATTTACTCATCATCAAAGTAGGGCGTGGACCAATTATTTACTCATCATCAAAGAAGTAGGGTGTGGCTCATTTCATTCACGTGTTTGTGAGCTTGTAAAACTTGTATAACAACTGTTGTGCCTCTTCTTCACTGTATTCTTAATAGAAACAAATTATAGGCTTAGTAATTAACAAAGCCTTATCTGCAATTTAACATGCATATTTGAAGGATTCAATAGTTTGACATCATTTGATTGTGTTGTCGTCAAATGTTTTCTTTTAGGAAACCAATGAGATATTTGTACCCCTTATAATTAGCATGAAGACTAGAGTGATGACACCTTAAGAAAATCAGGATGATGTCTCACAACAACACTTGGTTAAGCTTTTTACAGTGTACACTGCACCTATGGTTGTGTTTATCCATAAATTCTGGCCATAAAGTTTGAAGTGATCTACTTTAATAAGAAAAGGTACAAATTGAGGGAAGTTGTAGAAGGGAACTGCATGAAGGGTATTTGGGCTAGAATTTGTGTATACTTTAGCTTTGAATCCTTATTTGATCTGTAATTTTAGATATTACTAGTAGTTTCCTCGAATCATGGGAAGTCTGCTTCCTACTCCTGAGACAGTTAACTTTTAAATTTTAAAAGATGGCATTCCTATAATAGCAATGATTACTGCATGTGACAAGTAATATCATGGCACTGATGTGGGGTACAGAATTCATCCGAAATTATTCAAGGTAATGAGTTTGGTATTGAACCCATTTTCATTGACCTCAAACATGTTTTGATAACATTCAATAGAATGTTATAGAGAGACATTAACATTTATATCATTTCATATGTGATCAATATAATGTTTAGTAGTTATAGTTACGAGCTATGTAGTTAACCAACTAACCAACTAGGGGTGTTATAAATGTCACCTATAGTGGTGTGTGTTGTAAGTTGTAACAGAGGTATTGATTAAGCATGACGAATAATATATATCATTTATTTTCTCTCTCCACTACTGTGTATGAATGCGCATACCCAAATTCCAATATGATAGAGCATGGCATAGGTTTAGAATCAAGTGAAGATTAGAGACTGGTTTTGGAGGATGTCCTTAAAATTGTAAGACTGGACATGTAGACTTGGTTCATCAGCCCTTGTTGAAATAATGAAAAGCGTGTTATAAATAATAATAATAATAATATTTGTTATCTAAAAGAGGGTAAAAAGATATTTTTAAATTTCTGATGTTGAAACTTTGAGAAAAGGAGTTTAATAATTAATTTACAAGGGCTAAGCATATTTGCTAACGAAATTGTATGAGAAGATATTGACACTGCTTCCCAAAGGTAGCAACAACATATAGAAGAATCCTGACAATGCTAGTTGAGAGAAGAATCCATCACAACACAGTAGCGCACAGAACTGGGGTTAGAAGACAAAACATTTAGCACACAAACCTTGACTAGAAGATATAGAACATACAACATGTAGACCCATGACAAAAGGACACTGAACACACAACACACAAACCAATAACCATTCGCAAAGAGTGATTTTGACATTGTTGAGGGAAAATGTGACTAGTTGAAAAGAAGTGATGAGAGATGATTACAAACAGTTAAAGGGGCTTGAGAAAGCCAATCCAATACCAATACTACCTTCACAGTTGCTTGCAACAGTTGAAAGAAAAACGCTTGATGCTTAAGAGGGTTTGTAGCAGCAAGAGACAATGAAAAGACATCTAGCACACGCATATAGTTTAATGAGATAGATGCCTAGTATGAGAAAAGTCGTTTCCAATCTATCAAATATCCCAAACAACAATAATCTAGACATATGGCTCGTAAATCAAACAAGAAGATTAGAACATTATCATTGAATAATCAATAACAAATATGTATGCAAAGATACATGACGACACACTGGTTAATATTTTAGTTATTTAACAATGATTGGATTACAAAACAGTGACACCCATCGAACAAAATCAGTCATATATTAAGACAAAAACAAATGTGCCATGGGTGCATTCGCAAGGCAGAAGCATTCTTCAGTCTTTGAATCTTTATATGCAAAAGTGATAGTATGACTATGAATGGCATAAGCAGAGACAATATATTTTTTGCATGTGTAAACATCAAACTCAATACAAGAAGAAATTTTGTCAAAATTACTAAAACGCAATATTTCTCCTAAAACTGAAACACACTCTTCCAGAAGACTTGCACTAAACATTTATATTTATCCTAAAACTTAAACACTCTTCCAAAGACATGAAATAAAAATTGATATTTAGCCTAAAACCTTGAACACACTCTTCCAGAGCACTTGTAATAAACATAGTTTACTATCCAAGGAAGTAAGAAAACAAAAAAGAAAAAACAGTGATAATGATAAAAATCAAATTTGAACTGCCTATTTTTTAGTAGCTTCTAAGAGTCCCCAAGAAAAGGTATACAATACTTGAAATGTTACAATTGCCAAGGAGAATCCAGCAAAATTCCTACCTTTAATGTAAGAAGATGGCAAACTATTGAGTTGGAAATGATTAGGTGGATTTGGTGTAATTCTGCCTCCAGAAAATAAGGGTTTGACAGTGAGATGAAGCATCAAATGAAATATTGAGATCTGGAGGAGAAGCAGTTCTTGTTCCATTGTAGACAAGTCATGTACCTAGCTGCCTCTTATAAAAAACCAATGGGCAAGCATCTAGATACCATGTGAATGGATGGGAGTTGACCCATATGTGGTGTTTGTATTAGTGGATTATACAATATTTATAATCTTTTGTATTGAGGGAGGGCACAACTTGGGTTAAAACTTAAAATTAAAAGTGTTATTATTTCGTGTTCTGAGGAATCATATAGTGGTAACCCTTAATAAAGTGTTGCTAAGAGACTATAATATCTATGTTACTACATATGTGACCAATGTATTGTTGGATGTTATAGCTAGGGTTTAGCTAGTTAGCCACCAAACCAACTAGGGGTATTATAAATATGATATGGTGGTTTATACTATGTGTGAGGGATGCATCGATGTAGGATCATTGATAGAATATATAATTTCTTTTTCCTCTCTCCATTACTCTCTGCTAATCTGTATACCATAAATTCATACAAAAGCATATATTATTGCATTCGAAACCAAGTCGATATGCTATGTTTGGTTACTTCGTTGGCAGAGGCCCATTTCAAAATACGATTAAAGACAAGGTTCAAAATAAATGGAAGTCCCATGGTTGGCATGCTCATGCCATGAATAACCTACAAAAGGTTTATTTGTCTTTACTTCTAAGACCCTACTCACTGCACCCAGGTTGACAATCATGAGGCATGGGTGTGTAAAAGCCAATGTTGCAAACATCATTTTGGGGAATATATCGCTGAGGGTTCACAAAGAAATTTATTGGGAATTTCAAGGAAAATATCTACTGTTGATTTTTTAGCAGAATCGAGAGCCATTCTGTAGGAGAATGGAGGCACCTAGTCAGTTACCAGGAATTTGATTCAGTCAAGGGTTGAAGCTCATCCTGGGGCTGAGAGCCATTCTCTGGGAGAATAGAGGCACTTGGTCAGTTACTAGGAAGTTGATCATCTTGATTCAGCCTGGGGTTGAGGATCAACACAATGCAGTCTGGGACTGAGGCACTTGGTCAATTACCAAGTTGTTGACAAAGGTCAACTTGATGCAGCCTGGGACTAAGCAACATGGTCAGTTACTAGGACATCACTAGAATCCCTAGACTGGGTCTAGGCAAGTGATGGACTCCTCTCCTTGGTCAGTGGGATATGGGACCTTCTCAAGGGACTGGCCACCCCTTGTTGGAGTACCTAGCTTGGGACCTTGGTGTTAATGAGGAGAAAAGGACAAACAAGAATAATCTTCCTTATTTATGATGATGTACTTTGAGTTGGCACGTGCGGACCATGGAGACCAAGGAAAATGCTTAAGATGACTTGCTAAAGATGTTGTGGGCATATAGACCCCAATGAAAGATCAAAATAACTCTATTGAAGGACCAAAATCCCAAGATAAAATTCAAGACCCTAATAAAGAATTAAATGTGAAAAAATAAAAAGTGAAAGCCCCAACAATGAATTAATTTATTTTTTTGACTCCTTGACTTATGGATTGGACCCTCAGTGTCAAATTATAAATGAAGGATCTCTCTCTCACATTCAACATACACTTGATCTTCTTCTTGTCTGAAAGAGATTATAATATCGGGCTCTTTATCTTTAGAATATCATTGGATCAGACATCGATTGAGCAAGTTAGTTATCAAGTTCTAACGCATGTATCTTTACTCATGTTTTGGGATTCCAAACTGGCATATCAGGTCATGACTTACCTCCATAGAGACCCGACACACCCCACAGGAAGATCGCAAGCATTTAATGGCTGACAGGATTAGGTTTAAGCCCTTATAGGGCTAACGACATCCTTTCTCAGGGTATCCACAGGATGATCAGGGTCACAAAAGCAGGTTTAAGCCCTCAAAGGGCTAACGTACAATGAAAGAAGCCCTACAGGTGTACAAGGGGTTGATGACACAGGAATAAGCCCTAACAAAGTTGACGTTTTAGCTTTAAGGTGTTGGAGTTTGTGCAACTTCAGAAGCTATTCTTATTGTCCTCCTTTGGGAGTTGGACTTGTTGTAATCATTCATACAAACCCTAGAAAGAACAATGTAAGCCTTGGGGTGAAAAGCCGACAATAAAAGAATAAAATAAAAATTATGAAATATAAAATTATATTGCTCCCCCAAGTGAAGTGGGCGTCGGTTAAATTATGAGTGGGAAAACAGTATAAATAGGAGGCGCCCCTCCTCATTATTTCACACAGCAGCATCACAACAGCTCAAATAAGCGCGTAGTTTTCTAGGAGAAAGAGAAGTTCGCATACACTGCAGAAGAAGACAGTTTTCAGTGTTTCCATCTTTGGAAAGCATTTCCATATTTTTCTTTTCTTTCTTCATTGTACTCTGATCTCAGAATTATTATCTCTAGACGAAGGTTGTTGGGTTTTCTCCCATTTGGGTTTCCTAGGTGAAAAATACTCGTGTTATTGTTTTATGCTTTGTCTATCTTCTAGTGATCCTATTTATAAATGCAATTAAGATATAATGCTATAATCTTAAGAAAATCTAACATGGTATCAGAGCAATGCTAGAATAAGCCATTGTCGAAACTCTGTCAGCAACCTATTGAAACTAGGGTTTCATCTTTCAAGGTCTTCACTCAACCTTTTGGCAGAAAAAGAGCCTTGGGAATTTCTCTCTAAGGAGGGCACATCTTTTGGTGAAGACATAATTCAATTCTGAGATTTTTTAATTTTCGACCTAATCATGCAACTGTAACATAAATTAGGGTTTCTAGTTTTGACCTACTTTCTCCACAGTTTTGGCTCGACTCTACCTCTAGCCAACTCGCCTCTCTAGGGCGCATTTATCTGTGGAGTCAGTTTTCCAAAACTCCAACTTTCATTTTTTACCTAGCCTCTGGTAGGGTCCCAGATCTAGATCTGCAGTCAAGATGATTAGCATGAAGGTTGAAGATCATTTGGAAGGGGCTTCCAACTTCATCCCCTGGAAGTCTAGGGTTTTTCTTCTACTAGAAGAAAATGACCTATTACAACTTGTAAAGGCAAAGGTCCCAAAACCAGAAGCCGAAGAAGACAAACCTCACTGGAGAAAGGATGATGCCAAAGCAAAGAGGACTTTAGTGGACTCAGTTAGAGATCACTTGGTTCCTCAGATCTTAGAAAAGACGACGGCGAGGAGGATGTTCAAAACTCTAAAGAAGCTACTTGAACACAGTAGCATCAAAGTGACCCTCACATTGAGGAATCAACTGTCAAATATGAAGATGACGAAGTCCGAGAATATTGCCTCATATTTCATGAGGATCACCAAGCTTCGGGACAAGCTAAAGTCCAGTGGAGACAATCTTTAAGAAAAGGATCTCGTTATGACCACCTTAAATGGTCTCCCACCATCTTGGGAGTCTTTTATCCAAACTATAAATGGGCGGACCAAGTTGCCCAAATTTGATAAGCTATGGGCAAAATGCACTCAGGAAGAAACAAGAATCACAGCATGCCAAAGACTTCATGGCACTCAACCTGACGAAAATCAAGCGTTCGTATCCCATGCCAAGAAAGGCAAGGGAAAGGGAAGGAAGTCATACATTCACAAGCATCAGGGAAGAGGATCAAGATCCTAAGATCAAATAATAGTGGAGAATATGCCTCTACGAAATTCAATGATTTTTGCAAAGAAGCAAGAATTAAGAGGGAAATTATAGTTCCCTACAATCCCCAACAAAACGGGGTAGCTGAAAGGAAGAACAAAACAATTGTGGAGGCAGCCAAAGCTATGATTCATGACCAGAGTCTCCCCATGTTCTTATGGGCAGAAGCATCCAGAATAGTTGTATATGTACAGAACAGATGCCCACATTAGATAGTGAAGAACATGACTCCTGAAGAAGCCTTTACAAGAGTAAAACTAGAAGTAGGTGACCTCCGAATCTTTGGTTGTCCTCTACATACATGTGCCCAAGGAGAAAAGGACAAAGTTAGAACCTTAAGGCAAGAAGGGAACTTTCGTGGGATATAGTGAATCTTCAAAGGCCTACAGAATCTATATCCCAGGATCCAGACAGATTGAAGTTAGCAGGGATGTGACCTTTGAAGAGGAAATGGCTGTCAAGAAAGGCAGAGGATCAGACATGGAGATAGATGAGGAAGAAATGGAGAGGAGATCATCTTCCCCTCCTATTCAGGATGAATTAGCAAAGAAAGATGAACCCATCGATCCCATTGATCTAGTCACGACAATTGATATTCCCGAAGATATAGCAGTAAGCCGAAAAAGACCTAGATGGGCGCAACAAACCTTATAGGATGTAGAGGGGCATGAAGCCCCACACAGTTCTTTAAGAGAAAGAAAAAGACCTCAGAGGTTCTCCAGTGATGTAGAATTGATGAGTCACATCATTGACTCATAACCCACCACTTGTGAAGAAGCATCCAGAAACCAAGTTTGGAAGGATGCCATGATAGAAGAATATCAATCCATCATGAAAAATGATGTGTGGGAGATTGTACCGAGACCTAAGGGGAAGTCAGTTGTAACTTCCAGATAGCTATACAAAATCAAACATGGAGAAGATGGGAGTATTGAATAATACAAGGCCATATTTGTTGCCAGAGGGTTCTCTAAAAAAGAGGGAGTCGATTATGATGAGACATTTGCTCTTGTGGCTCGATACACTTCCATCAAATCGATCATTTCTATTGCTTCAGCTATGGGATGGAAGTTGCATCAAATGGATGTCAAGACTGCCTTTCTCAATGGTATAATTGAGGAAGAAGTATATATTGAACAACCAGAAGGGTTTGTTGTCCATGGAAAGGAGTATCACGTATGCAAGCTGAAAAAGGCGTTATATGGACTCAAGCAAGCACCTCGTGCTTGGCATGGATGGATAGACGGATTCTAGGTGAGTCTAGGATTCACCAAGAGTGATGCAGACCCCAGCCTTTACTACAAGGTTTTGAATGATGAGCCACGGATTTTGGTACTAAATGTTGATGACTTGTTTCTTATCGGAAATGAGAAACTTATCTTATGGTGTAAGAAGAAACTTGCCTCTGAGTTCGAAATGAAGGATCTTGGACTGATGCACTATGTCTTGGGATTAGAAGTATGGCAGAGGAAGAAAGAGATTTTCCTAGGACAAGGAAAATACACCATAGATACACTGAAGAGATTCGGAATGTTGGGATACAAGTCCATAGCTACTCCGATGGATTCAAATTTGATTGATCCCACTATGTATCGCTGGTTGATTGGGTCTTCGATGTATCTGATGAACACCAGACCAGATATTTGTTTTGCTGTGAATGCTCTTAGTTAGTTCATGTGCAAACCGAGGTAGATTCACTGGATTGCTGCAAAACATGTGCTCAGATACTTACGTGGCACTGTTGGAATGGACTACGATATGATTCAGAATGTGACTTGAAATTGCAAGGGTTTACAGACTCAGATTGGGTCAAATGCTCTACTGATAGGAAGAGTACTTCATGATGTTGTTTTAGTCTGGGTTCTACAGTTATTTCTTGGTGTAGTAGGAAGCAGAACTCAGTAGCTCTCAGTATTGCAGAGGCCGAGTATATGGCTACTAGTTCAGCAACCCAAGAAGCAGTTTGGCTTCGTAGACTTCTTGCAGGATTGTTTGGTCAAATTCCAAAGCCAGCCATGATTCACTATGATAATGAGAATTGTGTGCAGATGTCAGTGAATCCTGTATTTCATGACAACTCGAAGCACATAGAGATTCGGTATCACTTCATACGTGATATGGTGTAGAAAGGTGCGGTCGAGCTACAGTATATTCTGACAGATGACCAGACTGCAGATGTTCTCACCAAGCCTCTTCCCAGAGTGAAATTTGAACACTTTTGCGGAATACTTGGAGTAGAAGAGAACGTATCCCTCCTTGAGAGTGAGAGATGACTGAGAGACACTTATCATACCTTTTCCTAGGTACCTTTGCTCGTCCAGGTTCTCAGCCAGGTATGGGAGAAATCCCATCGGCAGATGAGACGGACAGGTATTAGATGGTCGGGTTCACACATGTGCCTCTGCTCGTCCAAGTTCTCAGCCAGGTATGGGAGAAATCCCATTGGAAGATGAGTCGTACAGGTAGCAGATGGCCATGTGATTGCACAGGTACCTCTACTCGTTCAGGTTCTCAGCCAGGTATCAGAGTACCCCATCGACAGATGAGACGAATATGTAGTAGATGGTCGTGCACGTGTGCTCATCCAAGATCTCCAAGCCAGGTATGGAAGTATTCCATTGGTAATAGAGACGAATATGTAGCAGAATATTTTCTCTCATACATCCAGATCGAACAAATTCATAAAGACAACCTTCAATACGTTTAGAGATGATAGAGACAGTATAGATGTACAGATGAAACCCAGATGATCATGATGCTGATGAAGGCCAAATAATACCTTCCTTGTTGACAGGGAGTGTTGGAGTTTATGCAACTTCAAAAGCTATTTTTATTGTCCTCCTTCGGGAGTTGAACTTGTTGTAATCATTCATACAAACCCTAGGAAGAGCAATCTAAGCCTTGGGGTGAAAAGCCATCAATAAAAGAATAAAATAAAAATTATGAAATATAAAATTATATTGCTCCCCCAAGTGAAGTGGGGCCCGGTTAAATTCTGAGTGGGAAAACAGTATAAATAGGAGGTGCCCCTCATTATTTCACACAGCAGCAACACAACAGCTCAGAGAAGTGCACAGTTTTTTGGGGGAGAGAGAAGTTCGCATACACTGCAAAAGAAGACAGTTTTCAGGGTTTCCATATTTTTCTTTTCTTTCTTCATTGTACTCTGATCTCAGAATTATTATCTCAAGATGAAGGTTGCTGCTTTTTCTCCCATTTGGGTTTCCCAGGTGAAAAATACTCGTGTTATTGTTCTGTGCTTTGTCCATCTTCTAGTGATCCTATTGATAAATGCAATTAAGATATATTGCTATAATCTTAATAAAATCTAACATAAGGCACTTAGGGGATGTCGTCAAGCAAAAAAGAGCCCTAACAAGACTGATGACATCATCTCTAGAACTCAGCAAGGGTGTTACAAGGTACGGCAGGCAGGAAGGATCCCAATTAGGGCAGATGTCAAGTGATTAGGGGCTAACATCAAGAGATCAGTTTTCTATCAGTCTTCTTGGATCACTACTTATTGTTGCAGGCCCTAAGTAGGGCTGCCATAGTGACATTGAAAAATATCAGGGTTTACATCAGCGAGCCAATCACATTCATTTTTGGTATTTCATCTTTAGGCATCCTTGGTATGTGTTCCCTAAGGGCAAGTATATTTTTTATGTACAAGTCTACTCTAAATATGCTCATGTAAAACTCAGTAATCTCATATTTAAGATTATTCTTGTTGGGGTTTTTATCCTTTGAAAGGTTTCCCAAGGGTATATATTTTTCTGCCCTATTGTGTTGAATGATCTGTGATGAATGATTTTATTTTCAAGTGCATTTACTAGAAGTTAAATTCAATATACTTTTCTGCTACATAATTATCAGATCTACAAAATTTAAAATTTAACATGGTATCAGAGATGAGGACGTGAAGAGGACAGTTTTGAGCAGGTTATTGTTGCCTATGTCGATTTTGGTACAGATCTGATAATTTGCAAACCTTACAGATCTGATCTAGCAGAACTCATTGAGCAAAAAAGATGACTACAGTCTCCATCAGACCAGAAGACAGACTTGAAGGCTCCTCCAACTTCAACTCTTGGAAAGCTAGAATCATGGCTACTCTAGAAGAAAATGATCTTGATGACTTAGTCACCAATGTTGTAGAAGAACCTACAACAAATGCAGCAAGAGAAACATTCAAAAGGAAGCAAGCCAAAGCAAGAAGGACCATCTATGATTCAATCAAAGACAATATGATGCTTGTCATTACTTCATTGAAGACTGCCAAAGAATGCTTTAACACCTTGACCAACCTGTATGAAAAGAAAGCTCCTAGCTAGAAAAGAGTCCTAAAGAACAAGCTTGGTACAATGAAGATGGAAAGGATGAAGGAGTGGCTTCTTTCTTCACAAAGATTTCTCAGGTAATGGATGAACTCCTAGCTATTGGTGTTACAGTGGATGATGATGATCTTGTTCAAACTGTTTTTAATGGTCTTCCTAGTTCTTGGGAAACTTTTCTTTCTGCTGCAAATGGTCGTGAAGTCAAACCAAACTTTGAAAGACTGTGGCATGATTGCTTAGAAGAGGAAGGATGAATGAAAAGCAAGAATGGTGGCTCTAAGGAGGGGAATCTTTCCCTTACAACCAAGACAAAGCAAAACAAGAAATCCTTCCATCAAAAGAACAAGGGTAAGAAGCCTCAAGGTAAGCACTTTGATTTATCAAAGATTGAATGTTTCAATTGTCACGGGATGGGACAATATGCCAGAAATTGTAGGAATCCAAAGAGAGTTTAGAGGGAAATTTTAGGCATCCACTGTAGAAGAAGAAAAAACAATAAGTCTTCAAAAGATCAAGAACCAAGAAGGGATACTATTTGGTTTCAGCCCTCTCTAGATCCGTTACAAATAGTGCTAAATCCTGGTTGGTGGATAGTGGAGCTTCCAAACATATGACAGGGTTTCGAGAAGTTTTTACAAACTTTAGAAAAAAGAAATTTACAGCTCAAGTGGAACTTAGAGATGATTCCACCCATGAAATTGAAGTAATCGGTTCAACATCTTTTCAGCTTGACTCAGGCTCTATCTTGCATATGCTCTTGGCTTAAAGAAGAATCTTCTCTCAGTTGCAGGCTTAGAAGATAAAGGTTACAGAGTAATCTTCATGGATAGAAAATCTTTCCTATGGCTAAAGAATGAAGAGTTGAGTTCAACAATGATGATTGGAGCTTGAGAGGGAGGCCTCTACAAGGAACATCGAGTTCTTGAACAACTTCACACAACTTTGGTTGTCACAGAAGATACAAGTCGCCTCTAACTCGAGATCAAACAAATATGACAGTAGCTTTCGAAGCCATACTGCCTCACAACTAGCCAAACAAGCTGCAATGTACTCTACTTTGGTTATACTCAGTGCCACACTCGACTGCTTCCTGCTAAACGAAGAGATCACCCCGGATCCCAAACTGAAGCAGCATCTTGAAGTGCTCTTCCTATTTGTGGCACTACCTGCCCAATCTGAATCTACATAACCATGGAGGTTAATCTTCTTATCCGTCATATACTTGAGCCCATACTCGATTGTACCCTTCAAGTACCGCAATATGTGCTTTGCAGCAATCAAGTGAACATGTATCGGATCTGTCAGAAACTAACTCAATGTGTTCTCAACAAAGCATATGTCTGGCCTCGTGTTCTTCAAGTACATCAACGAACCAATCATTTGCCTATACATCGTGGCATCAAATGTCTCAAAAGAAGCATCACTCAACAGCTTCAAGTTTGATGTCATGGGGGTGGCGATAGCCTTGCAGTCCTTCATTCCAAACCTCTTCAAAATCTCTACTGCATACTTTCCTTGTCCAACGAGTATCCCATCTAAATTATGCCACACCTCTAGACCTCAAAAGTAGTGCATCATCCTTAGGTCCTTCATCTCAAACTTTGTGGCAAGCCTTCTCTTTGTATCTGCAATGAGTTCATCCTCTCTTGTTAGGAACAAGTCATCTAGATACAGTAGGAGTATCACTGGTCTTCTGCCCTCAACCTTGAACTAGAGGTTGGAATCTGTTTTACTCTGGGTAAATCCTAAGCTTGTCAGAAAGCCATCTTTCTGGGAGAAGCCACGTACTACAAACCTTTCCTTGTATTTTTCGATGCTACCGTTTGCAACATGCTTGATCTTGTAGATCCATTTGGAATACACTACGGACTTCCCTTCTGGTCTTGGAACTATCTCCCAGACATCATTCTTCATAATTGATTGATACTCTTCGATCATGGCTTCCTTCCACTCCTTCTCAACAGCTTCTTCATAGTTGGAAGGTTCATTATTAATGATGTCGCATAATAGGGCTACGTAGCTGGAGTATGGTCTTGGTCTTTTGCTTTCTCCAAGTGTCCCATCTGGAGCGCCATACCTCTCTGCATCTTGAATAGCTTCACGTGCCCATGTTGGTCTTCTCTTGTAGAAATGATCCTCATGAGATGGATCTACAGGTTCCTGAGATTCCGCCATGCCACGATTTTCATGGTTTTCTTGAGTCATTTCTTCCATAACTGTATCTTTGTTTCTAGGGACTTCGGGTTCTTCAACATCTTCAATGTGGAATTGTTTTGACTTGTTGTAAGCTAAGACTTCATCAAAAGTAACGTCTCTACTGGTCTCGATCTTCTTGAATCTTGGGAAGTATATCTAGTATGCTTTTGATTAGTCATTGTATCCCGTGAATATGCCCTTCTTTCCTGAAGGGTCTAGCTTTGTCCTCTTTTCTTTGGGGACATGTATGTACACAGGGTAGCCAAATATTCTGAGATGGGTGACTTTTGGTTTCTTTCCTGAAAAGACTTCTTCTAGAGTCTTGTTATTCAGAACAAGGTGAGGTTTTATGTTTTGTACATACACAGTTGTTCTTGACAGTGTTATCAGAACCGATCTAATTCAGGAAAAACTGACCGATCTGACCGGTTTAAAGGGTCTCCCAATCTAGTTCGGTGCCTAAACTCTCTGGACAGTTTTTTTGCATCGAACCACCCAAGAACCGGCCCAAAACCGTCGAACCGACCGATTTTGACTAGTTCCGTACGGAACCGTCCGGTCCATATTGTTTTGTACGACAGCTGTTAAGGGGCCCACGGATCTCTAATTAATTTTTTTTTTTTTAAATCCTTAAACCCTCCCTAATCCCATTGTGGTGTTATTTAAAGACCCCCCCACCCTCTATTATCTTCACACTATTCATTCCATCTCTTTCGAGTTCTTGAGAGAAAAGTTTCTTGGGCAATTTTTGAGGATTATGAGGATGAGGATGAGGATGATTAGGCCCTAGTTTTCATGTTATCAGTTTATAGTTATTCATTAGTAGTAGTACTATGCTTATTTTTTGGATTGTAGGGGCCATTTAGAGCCTCTTTGTTGATGTATCTTTCAAAACTTCAGTGATGTATTGCACTCAGTGCTATTTTGGTTATTTGCACCTGTACTTGCTATATATATGAGAAACTTTGCATATTTGTGTATTAATGGTTTGGATTCATATGTATGTACATGAATATATATGTTGTTTTACAAAATATAAATATTTTATGTGTTTTTTTGTCTACCGGTTTTTTTTTCGGTTTCGGTCTGGTTTTTGGTTCGGTTCACATTTTAAGCTTTGTCGGTTCAATGACTGATCTGGTTCTGATAACAATGGTTCTTGTTGCTTCTGCCCATAGGTGCATTGGAAGGTCTTGGTCATGAAGCATCGCCTTTGTTGCTTCCATTATAGTTCTTTTTTTCCTTTCTGCAATGCCATTTTGCTGAGGATTGTAGGGAGTGCTCATCTCCCTCTTAATCCTGAATTCTTTGCATAAGTCTTTGAATTCATTTGAAGTGAATTCTCCACCATTGTCTGATCATAAGGTCTTAATATTCTTTTCAGTGTGATTCTCTACCAAAGCTTTGAATTCTTTGAACTTGCTGAAAACTTCATCTTTGCCTTTCAAGAAGTAAATCCAAGCTTTATGAGAATAATCATCTATGAAATAAACATAGTATGCATACCTGCTTAAGGAATTGAATGGCATGGGGCCGCATATATCTGAGTGGATTATTTCCAAGATTTATTTCGCCTTGCTTTCATTGCTTGGAAATGGTTTCTTTACATTCTTCCCTTGTGCACATCCTTTGCAAGTGCCTTCGTGTTTTGCTTGGAATTCGAGAAGGCTTGATACTGCTTTGTTTGCAATTGTTAGAGCCCTATAGTGTACGTGTGCAAGTCTTCGATGCCATAGTTCACTTGGTTCTATAGAGTCGTGACCAAGGCTTGTTCTGATCATCCTTTCAACTTGTACAGACCTCCCTCTTGCTCCCCAATTATTGTTGCATCATCTATTGTTTTGCCTCTTGGCCACCTAAGTACTTAGCCATCAACAAATGCAACATGGAATCCTTTAGCATCTAAAGCTGAAATGGAGAGGATATTTTTCTTCAAACTTGGGACGTAGAGAACATCCTGCATCTTCATTGACTTGCTTGAGTTCAACTTGTAAGAGGCTTTTCTACTCCCTTTTATGGGATCTTGATAATCATCTCCAAGTTTCACCTTATGAGGTGACCCATGCTCTGATAAGTTAATGAAGGATTCTTTGTATCCTGTCATATGCTTGGAAGCTCCACTGTCCACCAGCCAATCATTGCCTCCATGGGTAATGGTACCGGTAAGAGCAGAGATTAGAACATATTCTTCATCACTTGAAGAATCTTCTCTTGTTCTCTTGCTTGCGGGTTCATCTATTGAGTATGGTTGTCATTGATGTCAAGGCTGAAAGGCATTAATGACAAAGGTTGCGGTTGTTGATGGCATGGCAATCATAGATGGCCTATGCTTTGGAGCACTAGGTGGTACAAATGACCCATTCAGTGGTCATTTGCTGAAGATGTTATGACTTGATGGGGTCATGGAGCCCACACACTTGGTAGCTTGATGGTCCTTGTTGCCACTATGATAGTGATGCCCTCACACACTACATATGTGGATGAGATGGTGATGACTATGTTGAAGAAGCCTTCTTGCTATGGTGAGGATGTCCTTGAAGACTTTGGAACCATTGCTTGTTGGTCTTTATCTCCACAAACATGATGAAATGTGATGATGTAGCAAAGAAAGAAACCCTTTTATGATATGACGTGGTTCCTTCCCTTATGGTAGCCCTTCTCAAATATTTGGTAATGCATTTTAAGGTGAATCAAAGTCCACTTGATATGTGCTTGAAGACCATGATGGATCCCTTTGTACTTTGATGATGTGCTTATAGCCCGTGCTCATGTGGATGGTTTGAAAAGCCCACGCACATGATGATGAATCCCTTGAACTACATGTTGAAGCCCATGCCCACTTGGAAGCCCTTGATGAACAAGTCCTCGGTCATACAACTCCTCTTCTTGCATGTTGGACGTGGTTACATATTTGTATGTGTTAGAGATGTGGTCATGATGCCCTTGGAACCTCACACACATGGCACTTGGACATGACTTTGAAATCCTTGCTTGATTGATAAGATAATGATCATGGTTGCATGTGAACCCATACACATGAAGAAAGTTGGACCTTGGCATATGTAGCTTGATGCACATGATTGTTTTTTGTGACATGAAGTCTTTTTTTTAAACCCTTGAAATCTGGTGTGCAAGCCCAAACTTAAGACAACATCGGTATGCATATAAACTTAAAAAAAAATAAAGAATAAATTACAGCAAGGCCAGCTTCCTTAAGAGAAATGGTATATAAAAATACATATATATATATATATATATTTATAGCAGGTCAGCCCAAAAAAATTAATTCATGGAAAATGTGTATAAATAAAAGGTAATTCGCCTAATTTCAAAAGTAGAGAGTGAGAGAACATAGCTCTGAAGTTCGGACCTCTGTTGCAGCTACAATGGAGCATGACACAACTCTATGTTGAAAGATAACTCTGCAGATCCTCACTCATATTTTTGGTGTGGTGTGATGAGGAGGACTTAGGCTTTGTCCTCGTATATTTATGTAATAAGTGAATGTTATATAATTAAAGTGATGTTTCATACTTTATAGACTGGGTAGCACTTAAGTGTTTATTTAATAATTAAAGTGAAGTAATTATTAAATGTGAGTGCATTTAATGATGGCCCTAGATTTTGTAAATGTATCTCAAACCTAGATTAGGTGGTTACAAATTTTAAAGTATAAAACAGAGAGAGAAAGGGCAAATTGAAGACACCATTAATGAAGAGAGAGGAAGAAGAAAATTGAGAGACGAGATACACTCGAGCAATGGCACGATTCCCAAGGCAAGGAGTAGCACATTTCCCAAGGCATCCAGAAGGTGATCGTACTGTAGCAGTCTCACAACAATCCATACAGCAACACGTGTGGCCACAAATCCTGAGGCAGTGTTGTCACATTTATTGTAGACTGACAGACCGTACAACTGCATTAACTGCAGGCACGTGTGGCATGATTTTCAAGGCATAATGTACAATAGAAAGGTATAGCCGTAAAACACACGTGTGGGGGCCGTACAGTTGTAAATTGGCATGCATTTCGAAATATTTTTGTTGTTGTTTCAGTTTGGGTGAATTTTTTCAGTGAGGGTTGAAGGAATTAATTCATGTGTTGATGAAAAATTTATGAGTATTCTTCTTAATAAAAAATTTCTTCTCCTAGGGTTTTCCCCGGAGTAGGGGTTTTGCCCTGTCTGTTGACCAAAATATTATGGGTCTCATGTGTTTGATTGATACTTCAGTGTTTAAGAAGATCTTGAAGTGGTGGTTTTTATTTTAAGTTTATGAGTAAATTTAATCAAGAACAATGGATCTTCAAGTGTTTGACAGAATGTGTGAATGGAAATTTTCATATTAATGTCATTAATTTTCCTCACTCTGAAATTCGGGTGTATAGAGCACTGAGGCAGCTGTAGGTCTGATTTTTTTGAGGAGGTCTGGTCATCATCAAGCTCAGATTTCGGTGCACAAAGGAAGCTAACATGTGAGGACTGAGGCAGCAAACATATGATAAGGCAAGGCAACTAACATGTGATTTTCTAGATGTTCTTCTGAGCTTTTTTCATTGAGGAAAATTCGGGATTGTCTGAGACAAGGAGGCAGAAATTTAACAGACTTTTGGGCAGCAGAAGACACACACACACATATATACGACCTCAACCTGCATTTCTCCACAATATACAAGCTTGACCTTTGAAGGAAAGACATTCGAAGTTTGACTTGATAGAGATAGTGAATGTTTGAAAAGACATGGCATGATATGTATTTTGAGCAGAGTTTTTGAACAAACCTTTGATGACTTGGATGCATTGAGCAGACCCTTATATAAGCAGCATTGACATGGGCATAAACAGAATCCATGGTGACTAGTATGAGCCTGAACACCTATGTATTGGAAGGTCTTAACAATGATAACTTGTGAATTGAAGTAACAACCCTAATGACACTGTTGATAACATCCTCAATGATAGTAACAAGATAGAAGGTTGGATGTGACTACCTTTGATGTGACATTGACAGTACTTGATAGATAGGGCTATAAGCGGATTGATGGTTGATTGACAGTCATGACATAACAATTTGATCTAACAAGATATGACAATGATTGTTGTGAGCCTTGGCTTGGCTTGACAGCTTTACATGACAATGATGATGCCAGTGAAAGATTGACTTGACAAGAAAGCTAGTACATGACACAAAATCAATGACAGTGATATGTGATGATTGTGGACAAAAATGATGATAGTAATCAATATGTGATGGCAAGCTAGTCTTGCATTTGAGGGTTGGATACCTCAACCCTTCTTAGTTGGAGGTAAGAAAACCAGGCTGGGCCCTATTGTTAGAGTTGGTGCTCTTTAGTCAATTAGTGTTGATGTAATCGCGAAGAATGAAGTCTTCCATTGTACTTCCTATAAAATTATAACAATAGTTTACTATACTTATCTGATGATGTGTCTCTTGTTATGATCTATGTCGATGACATGCTTTTGCAGATATATGACATTTGTTGATTAGTTGATGAATGATAATTTACTTGGTAGTGTTATGTAAATGATGAACTCTCCTTAAGTTTTGAGAAGTGAAAAATTGTTAACGGTGATAGCACACTGATTCACCCCCCCTCTCAGTGTGCCATTGTGTCCAACATCATCATCTTCTGCAGTATGTGCATGATGCCTCTTCTTTTTGTTTTCCTTGGAGGATCCTTTGTTTTTGGGACAATCTCTTGAGAAGTGGCCTTCTCATCACATGTGTAGCATCTAAGATTTGTGTAGTCCCTTCTTGGTCTATGATTCTTTTGGAATTTCTTGGGTCTTTTGTGAGAGTGATCCTCCCTCTTTCCTTCATTCTTCTTTGCCTGAGTTGTTAGAGCTTGATCATCGCTTGCTCCCATCTTCTCTTCTCTTCATACTAATCAAGCTTCTTCTTGAGTGCATTCCTCCTATAGTCGGTTGAACTTGATTAGTTTATTTCTGACACATATTCCTTGAATGAATGAGTCCCATGACCTTGGAAGTCCATTCAAGGTAGTCATCATGATCTCTCCTTCTTCAACATTTTCTTCAATGGCTTCTAATTGCTCCTTGATGTAAGAAACCCTGGTGAAGTAGGATTGAATGGTTTCTGAATGTTATATCTTCACATTCTTGAGTTGATTCCTCAAGGTCATCTTTCGGTTGAAGTCCTTTCCTTCAAATTTGGTCAAAGCATCGAACATCTTCTTAGGAGTCTTCAATGATGATACATGAGGGATGAGGTTATCCTTGATGAAATCTACAATAATCCTTTTAGCTCTTATCATGTTCTTCTTGTGGTTTTCCTTCGCCTTTTCTCCTTCTGGTTCTGGAACCTCCTCATTGACATATTTGCCCAAGTCATTCTCCTATAGAATAAGAGAGATTCTATACTTCCATGCTCGAAAGTTATCTGCTCCTTCAAACTTATCCTCGGCCTTGGTGTGATTCATCAGCTTGATATGAGAACCTCAAATGGAAATAACAATGAAATAGATCTTACCAATTTAAGATGCCCAAGCTGATTTTGGATTTGGCTGACCTACGGTTCCATAGAGAAACCCTAATTTTTCAAACTTGGAATCTTGAAATTTTGTCTGGATAGAAAGATCCGCCTCCTTGAGGCGAGTTGTCCAATGAGGTCCTTTCCAAATCCTGTGGAGGGAAACTCCAAAATCTTGATGCCCTAGCTTCCTCCGACAAGAGTGATTAGGTCAAAATTGAAACTTCTCCAAAATGGAATCTTTCCCCACCAAACGATGCACCTCCTTGAGGTGAGTTAGCCTAGCCCTCTTTTCTAGAAAATTTGTGGAGAAAGTTGCTAGAACTTGGAAGCCTTAGGTTCCGCAGTTGCACAATGCCTTCTTTCAGAGTGGCTCTGATACCATGTTACAGTTTGCACTTTAATTCAATTATGTTAGATCTTTAAACTGAAAGATAGACAAGCACAACAATACACAATAACACAAAGATTTTCCTCGAGGAAACCATAAAAAAGAAAACCTCACAACTTCTTCAGAATAGTTTCGTCACTTAGTACAATGTCAAACCAAGATAGTATACCCAAAGATAAGATGTCTTCAGCAGCTTCTTCTTCTCCTTCACTTGCGCACTTGTCTTTCTCTCTCTTGAGCGAACTTGCTTGAGTGATGTGTGTCCAAATGAGGGAGGGCGCCTCCCAATTTATACTTTACAAGTGACTGACCTAAAAACCTAACTGAGCCAACTTCCTAACCTAACATCGCCGACTTTCCTCTTGGGAGACTCAAAATACAATTTACAATATTTCTTTTGGGGACTATTGCCCCAAATTACAACGGAGGTTTTGCCTCGATATTCTAGCATGACCAAATACAATAATAACATCCCTGGACAGAGGAAAAACATCTCCGACGAAGGTACAATAAAATACAAAAATAATATACAATAGAATATCTTCCGAAGTTACATTTTCAACAACAATAGGTACTCAAATCATCAAAGCACTCACCAAGAACTATCCATGATGTATGAATGGGGAGCAACATAAATATATCATATGGCAATAAGCATCTAAATCCTCGTCAACCATCAAGAATAAAAGGCACCAAATCTCCATGAACATCCACAAGCTAGCATCTAAGGCATCATCAACAGGGCTTAATATTTCAAGTGCAGGTTTGGGTGACAATGGGACTAACTCTGACTAACCTCTTTGATTTTATTTCCTTCCTTGTAGCATCTGTCAAAGTACACGAAACTTCAAGGCCAGTTTAACTTGCTGTAGGAAACATAACAAGAAAGTGTGACATAGCAGACTGTGCTGACGGCTAAGCATCAATTACACTTGCAGAGTAGTGAATCCATTTTGACAAGACGGTTTTGATGTAGATTGAGTCATTATCCACAAAACTCAATAATCAACTCTAGTGCATTTGTCTCTTCTTGCACTGCAACCCTTCTGCTTAACAGTGCTCTGAATGGTAAGCTTTGCTATAAATAAAATCTCATTTCTAAAGCTTTAAAAGGACGGGCCTTCAACTATCTAAACTTTTCCTAAAAAGAAACTCTCAGATATGGTTTTATTGGAATGTATGTTGTCAATTCTTCCCTTGGCTAAAAAGCAATTCCTCCTAACAGCAACGCTTACATCTTGTTAATCAGTAATAAAAATAGGAAAAACAACATAAAATGAATGTTATAACTCATAGTTACCAAATTCAAACTCATTCAAATATAAATACGATACAATGTGGAAAAAAAGTGTATTCGAAACATCCAGTATGGAAAAAAATCAAGAGTATACATCTCACTAAAACAAAAACTTGCCAAAAATTCAGATTCAGTTTGGTTCATTTTGGTCAACCATTTGTTGACCATACCAAATCCAAACTAACCTGGATTTTTGTCCAATTTCTATGCTAGAAGCTCCAATACAGCCAAACTTGGTAACTATGCTACAACTTCCCTCACATTTGCTTGATACAATGATAATAAATTGATTATATCCATGATAACAAGATATCCTCTTCATTATGTAAAAAAAGCGAATTTCTGACATTGAGATGCCAAAACCTCCTCACCTGCCATGGCCTTTCCCAGTCTAATGGCATTGGCCATGCTCCAAACCATGCACCAATTAGCGCTCCATATGCAGGTAAGCAGAGTGCATAATCAATATCTCCTAAAAGCCTGCAAATATTTATTATATGCTAAATAAATTTATCATCCACAATGAACTAACCCACTGATTGCAAAAGATTTTTCCTGCATTTGATTCCTTGTAAAAAAGAGATTATATTATATCTTTCAGAAAGAGAGAAAGATTAAAACATGGTACTAAAAGGGTATAGATTATAATAATTAAACACGGTAATCAGATCATAGTATTTCCCTTCATATTATCTCCAATATGTATACTCAGTGTTTAAACCTTTGCACCACTTAAAAGAGTGATAGAAATAAAACAATGTGTTTAAATTTGTGTCCAACTTAAGTAGTAAACAAACAACAAGAATAAAGTTACATAGAACTTTAAATACACAAGGAAACAAGATACAAAAGTTTTACTGCTCACTTGGTCTGCAAGGCCCTAAAGGACATTCATCTATACAGGTTGCCAAATCTTACCGAACTAATCTATGCAATTGCAAAGTAATTAACAATAATCCGCATTGTAAATGCAATTCATGCTTATGTTGCCTCAAACAATCTATGTAAATGTAAAGCAAGCTTGGGGATATATATATAAGAAACAGGGCATTATTACAATCATACTGACTTGATATGTGCAAAAACACGCTGCCAATCTTGCCATGATGCACCAAAAACAGTTGCCGCTGGTACAACCTGCCAGACACCCAGATTAGTCATTGTTGGATGGATCATGGGATAACCAATACAAAATCTAATTTTCAGATTTGTGTTTTTTTAAGAAATTTAGAAGTCTTTAATGCAAAACATCTAAAACATTGTACAAGGTTGGGTTGTAACAATAGAAAAAGAAGCTATTCCAATATTACCATATTTAATTTAAGTGTAGGCTAAACCCTCTTAATGCCAAACAAGAAGAATATGTTGACATTAAAGATGATATGAGATGTGCAATAAGCTTAACAATAAAAAAGCAATAGGGAGTAGAGGATGCTTAGTTTTCTTTGTTAGATAGCCAAAGGCATGGATCAGATGGATGATGATGGCATGAGAAATTAAAAGATTTAATTTCCGTAATGCTCCTGTCCATGTGGAAACTTAAAGACGTGATCCGTCTACCACTTCCTTAATGCCTCACTTTCAATCCCAGGACTTGTTATTCAACATCTCATATCTTCGTCAGTCTGATGCTCAAACATAGATTTACCCACCTACCGGAGGTGGAGATGTCCACAATAAGAAAGAAATGGCTTGAAATATCAGTCAAACAATGTATTCATTCTAAAAAATGGGCACATTTCTTGTTTCATATAAGGGAGGATGCTAACTATTAGGATGAGAAAGAATTACTCTATGCCCAACAATTACATGTTTTTAGGCCAAATGTCAACAAACCAAATTACAACAGTTAATCTCAAGACGATTAGACATGCTTTAAGATGAGATAAGAAAATTTTATTAATGTCCACAAATGACTAAAAATATGTCAGGACTAGAAAATACAATCAATTAACATCAGAATGTGGGACTGGTGAGATCACTCCTGGATGCTAAAAGTATAAAATATACAAATGCAAGTACTGGACAAGAAAAGAAATACTTGGGGAAGAGTGAACCAAAAGGGTCAACCCTATAATGAGGAAACACAACTCAACATTGGAGTCAAAGATAGAAGTAGAAGTAGAGGAGGTAGTACACACGTCCTTTGTCACCATCTCATTGTGAAGGAGCCGATGAAAAGCTTAATAATGTCCTAGGGGGAGTGCACGGAGCTTAGAGGGATTGGCTAGGTGAAACTCCGCAAAGCACAAGAGAGGTGGCCTTTATAGGTGACCTACTGATCCAGTGACACTTGTACATTCCAGTGAGCAGCTAGATAAGTATTCTAGTTTTGAGGAGGCTCGAGAGCATATAGGAGCAACCAGACCTTCAATGAGGGTGAGTATACCTACTAGAAGATATGCTAGTACTGCATTGGTTTCTTCATTGTGAAGGAGCCGATGAAAAGCTTAATAATGTCATAGGGGGAGTGTACGGAGCTTAGAGGGATTGGCTAGGTGAAACTCTGCAGAGCTCAAAAGAGGTGGCCTTTATAGGTGACCTACTGATCCAGTGACACTTGTACATTCCAGTGAGCAGCTAGATAAGTATTCTAGTTTTGAGGAGGCTCAAGAGCATATAGGAGCAACCAGACCTTCAATGAGGGTGAGTATACCTACTAGAAGATATGCTAGTACTGCATTGGTTTCTTCCATCCATGAGCCTTCAATTGTCCAGAGGAGGAGAAGCTTGATTCCTTGATGGAGGACGATGTTGATATTGATTCTAGGTTTGTAGTTAGTGGGAGTTTTATAGAGAACATAGACAGGGTTGTTGGATTCTGTGTTACTTGGAAGCGGAAGTGAAAGAGAGAAGCAGGAGCGAAAAGCGAAATTTTCAAAAGCTTCCAGTTTGGAAGCATTTAGGAAGCTTTATATATATATATATATATATATATATATATATATATTGATGCATATATGTCAACAAATGCATATAGAATGTTCAATTAGTTATGGAAACCATAAAACCATGAAATAAACCATAATACCATATAACATCATTCATCAATCATCAATCATCAATCATCTAGTAGTGAATTCGTCAACCATAGGTCTAGGGACCAATATCCATGATTCCATAACATTAAAATTTTCAATATATAACATTTTGTCATCACTAGTACTTGTAACCAAACTACAGTCTATAGAACATCAACCATGAAACGAAAGTTGAAAGTTGAAACAATTCACGAAGCATCATATTCATTACCAAAGAGTTATAACATGCTTTTATGCAGTCAACTGTCAATGACTCAATCATGCAAAGTTGCAAATAGTGAACTTCAAAGGCAGGTTCAACTTCAAACTTCAAACTTGAATTTCCATGTAATCATTAATGTTTACAAAATATACCTTAATAAATATAAAAGACTCAATAGTTCAGAAACTTGAAAATATTGTAAACAAGAAAAGTAGATTTTATGGATGTTTCCTCTTGCAACGGGAAATTTCCATTTTCTTTTCCCGTGCTCTTTGAGTATGAACAATGGGATTATCATCCCCAGTAGCCACCAATGTTGAGCCACGTCCAAGACTCGGTCTTGCACGACCCCCCCTCACTGATGCAGATGGAGGTCGAGAAGTTGAACCTCTAGGCAAAGATAGTGCATCTGGAAACAAGGTAGAAGATGGTGGTGGCATTGTTGTTGTTGTTGCTGCATGGACATCATAATCACCTAAAAGCTCTTCCTCCAAGCGCTCTAAAACTAAGGCTCCATCCTCCAAGTTATGCTCCTCCGGATTGTTGCCCCAAGTGAGATATGATCTATCAGTTTTGGCCCGCTCACAGTAATGAGTCAACAACCTCGAGTTGTAATGTATATAAACCAAGCTTTTTGCTTAGTTTTCATTTAACCTGTTTCTTTTCAATTAGTGGATGAAGCTATAGGTGCTCCAACACCTTTTTGTAGAGGAACTGTTAACCACTTGTGAAAGCACTCTGAAGCCAATTTATTCAAGCGTGGGCATGTTGAGCCATACATGTTCCAACATTAAATAGAAGGCGCCCTATCTTGCTCTTTGCGCAAAGTACCAAATGGACCAACTTCACTGAAGTATTTGCTTAATTCACTGTGCAATAAGTCAAATTTCTCTTCATCAGTGACAAGCTTGTTTATAGCAGCCATTTACCTAACCTATACCTCTGGATCTATGTGGGGCTTTCTCCTAACCCCACCCCCAGGTGCTGGTTTGGCCAACCAAGACCGAGTATAATATTTTGGTGTTGGTACATATGTTAAGGCATACAATGGAACGTTGAGATGTTCCCACCTTTTGACCACATGTGTATGAATATCGTCATACAAGATGGGATCTTTCTGTTCAACAATATCTGTAATTAATTTGGCCTAGCATGCTATCCATCTATTCATACACCTCCCCAATCACCGGCTTATCTGTATCTGCAAACCAAATCATGTAATAAATGGGCTTTGTGAACTGCAAAACATACTTGACACTTGCCAAAAATTGACAATCAAGAACGGTGTCCTCCACCTCTTGAAAATCAAGCCTGTCAGATGTGAATGTAGCCCTATCTTTCAATACTTGCCATGAATTAGTTGATACCATGCTAGCCAATGCCTCTCTTACCTTCAAAAGGCATCTGAAGGTGAGGTAGTAGCTAGCAAATCTAGTCTTTTCTATGTTCAATAGCTCCAACTTTGAGTGACTACGAAAAATGTCGTGGGCATTACTATGGTTGCTAATAAATCTTATCATGTGCTTGCCCTTTTTGTACAGTTCACCAATCCATTTGTAATCATTTTCCTTCAACTTAATGATGTCATGCATCAAAAGGTTCAATGTGTGAACCAAACACCCAAACCAAAATATGTTGGGGTATTTATTTTCAATGATTACTCTCGTTACCTTACAACTAGTAGCATTATTTGTTATGACTTGGATGACATTGTATGGACCAACAATTTCAATGGTTTTGAGTAGGAGTCCTGCAATGTTCATGTTGGTCTTGAATTTATCTGAGTAGTCATGAGCTGAAAGGAAGACTAACACACCAAGAACATCTATCAATGGCTTACCTTTTACATTTGTCCAACCATCTGATACAATTGATACCCCATACTCATTCCAAGCATTTGTGAATTTCCCCAAAACATTTTGGATCTTGGCTTTTTCCTTGTCAAACCCCACAGTTCTAGATTTGTCATAACCAAAGCTCTTGTATTCTACTGGAGCAGTGCGGATGACCTCTACCATTTCATGCCAATAGGGCGAGCAAAGAACATTGAATGGTATGCCATAATGCATAGAGAAACCGAAACACTTTTGCATCCACATCATCCCTGCCACCATAGTCAAGGATATTGTCTTACATGACCCCATGGGTGAGAAACCACTACCTTGGGTGGATGGGCCTCCAGTTCTTGGTGAGTTTGAGGGGTCTTGGTCAACCCTTGATCCTTCTGATTTGTTTTGTGCTTCAAATTCTTCCTTCTTATACATGGTTCTTTGTGTTGATGGCACATTTGGGCAAACACAAACTCCTATAGTTTTGTTTTCATCACATGGCATGTGTCTGACTCCACATAGATGTCTTCTCACACAGGTATATGAGCCTGTGTAAGTCTTTTTACAATGCAGGCAAACAAATTTGGCATTTTGACCCCCTTTGGTTCCTCCCTACTTTGTGACATATTTCCACAAGGGTGATGGGTTCTCTTTGGTTTTCATTTGGTTTCCCTCCTCTTATTCCTCTTCCTCCTCCACCTCCTCCTCCCCACGATATGTCTCACTACCTACTTCTTCATCCTCTTCCTCCTTCGTCCTCCGGTTTCCAATCACCATCATCAAAATAACAAATGGAACCAACAAAATAAACCATACACCCATCATCATGTTTGTTGGAAGTTGGAAGTGGAACTAGAGATTTAACATGTTGCCCTAGGGAGAATGCATGGGAAAGAGCAGGAGAGGAACATCTACATTCTAAGCATTCAAATATAGATAAAATCATCAATCACCAAACTTCAACAGTTCAAACACAAAGCAAATCAACAAGAAAGGGTTTAGACTTTAAAGTTTAGAGCATAGGCTCTTTGGCTCTCCAATGGTAGTGTGTGACAACCTTCTTCAATCTCCAAGGACCAAGAAAAACACAAGCTTTATGGCGGCCTTCTCTTCTCCTCTCCTCTTCTCTTCTCCTATCCTCTTCTCCTCTCCTCTCCTCTCCTCTCTTCTCTTCTCTTCTCTTCTCAAGCAATGCAAAGTGAGAATGAATGTGGAGAATAGGGCTTTATCACCCCAAGCCCTTTTCCCTTCCCTCCAACAGTGCAATTGTGGACCCCACCGTCTTTCTCCTCCTCATTTATGTGGGTTGACGTGGAAGTGACCACCAAAGCAACGGGAATCCATTTTGCGAAGTGCAAGAAGCGTTTTTAATTGGAGTCGAAAGCGACGAGAAGTGAAGAGGAAGTGATATGGAAGCCATTGCTTCCGTAGCGATTCCACACAGAGGTAGGAAGTGTCGTTTTCTTCACCGAAGTGCGCTCTTGAAAAACACTTCCAAACAGAAGCGAAATGGAAGCGAACTTCCGGTTAGCTTCGGGCTAGCTTCGGCCAGAAGCCAACTTTCGAAGCGGGAGCAAGAGGGGGTGAGGGGGCTTCCCTACAACACAATTTGGATTCTCTTAGACATATGGAGTTTCCCATGATGTTACTCTTGCATCTTGCTTCAAGATTCTCTCGAGATGAGAAAGTTTCTCTGGTTCAGTTGTTTTAATTGTCGAAGGATTTGAGGTGCTTGAGAGGGGTTCTCATGTTGACTAGTTGTTGATAACCTTGCATTTTTACCTATACCACGAGCTTGGTACTTCAAAATCGAGGAGTTGACTTGTCGAGATTTCTATCTTTGTGCCTTTAATAGATATGATTGAATTGTCTTAGTTTAATATGGAGATGTGATTATCTTTACAAGATTTTCAAAACAACTCCTGATATGGTGTCCATTGATTTTGACCCATGATGTTGACTTGAGGAATGATGGAGTTTGGCAAGTTTCTTTTAGTCCAAGTTTATGTTCCTTCATATTAACAATTGGTCAATATTCTTTGGAGGATTGAGTTGTTGTGATGACATGGGTGACAGCTCCTTAGGAGATGACGATTGATTCCAGGATTACAACAAGTATAGATTTTTGCAAGTCGCATGTTTAGTGGAGTTGTAGAGGGAGTTGGAAAATGTTAGTGAAAACACTTTCCTTGTAAGGAGGGAGCGTTATCTTTTGGGTTACTCTAAAAGTGTTTACACTATGTTTGGGGGTGCTTCATGAAATTTGGGATATCTAACCCCCCATTTTGCATCGGTATCCACCTGTGATCTTTATCACAATTTCAATGGGAGGTGACATGATCATGGAGATTTCATGCCTTGTGTTCTCAATGGCTGATGAGGGATTTGGATGGTATAGAGCCCTTGGCGTTGGTTCATGTTTTGTACCAGGTTTTTATGTTGTTTTGGGGTGAATTGTGCATAATAGGACCCAATGTTTAAATTATTGATTCTCCAACGCATTAGCTCCAATGGGGGCATATGATATATGATTGGAAAGCTCTTTCGGAGCCCTTTCCAATGGTGTAGAACAATTGGCCTCATTCTTCAAGGCATTAGAATAATGTGAACATCCTTTCTGGGCCTCAGATTATGGTTTTTGAGCAATTTTCAACAGTTTGGCATTCTCTTTCACCTTGGCTCTATTGGATGTGTATGAGATATGGATGAAAAGCTATTTCCAAGACCTTTCCAATGGTATAGAAATATCCCCCTAGTTCCCAACGATGTTGGAGCAATGGCAGCTTCTTTTTGGACGTCCAATTTGGGTTTTGGGGGCCATGTTTCTACACATTTTTATGCATGATGGTGATCTTGAGGAGTATTTTTTACTTGACACATCATCTTCCTTCAACGCCCTCTCTTGGCACACATGAGGAGGCATTGTTATGTTATTGAATTGATGACTTGGCAAGGTGGCACAAATGATGAGGCACTTTGGTCATTTTTATTACATGTGGGGGTTTATGGCACATATGCTCATGCACTTTCTGTTGGTTTTCTGAGCAGCATCAAGAGCCCTTCTCTTCGGAGAATGGGACCACCTAGTCCAGGACCACGATGAAGACTCAACCCAGTGTTGAGTGACCATTCTATTGAATGGTAAATATCTGGTCTGGGACCATGATATAAACCTAGATCTGCCCTAGGTAGACTCAACCTTGTGTTGAGTAGACATCTAGTCCGGGACAACGATGTAGACCAGTCTGGGACTGGTAGACTCAGCTTAGTTCTGGGTAGCCATTCTCTGGGAGAATGAAGACACTGTAAGCCCTAGACTGGGTCTGGGCATGTGTGTGGCACTTTGACCCTTGATCTATGGGCTTGGTGTGCTTCTCCAAGGATTAGCTACCCTTTGTTAAGTTACCCTAGTACCAGATCTAGGTGTCACACAGTGTGTGAGTTAAAAGCATTAATAACTCTCTTGGTTTATGATGATGTACTTTTGAAATAAAAAAGTACCACAGGGGCACTTGGTAAAAGGCCAAAGTCAAAAGTCAAAAGAAATAAAGACTTTTTGTACCACAGAAAAAGGACCACAGGTGGAAGACAAAATTAAATAAGGACTTCTTATAAAAGTCAAAGGAAAAAAATAAAAGTACATTTTTGGTAAAAGTGAAAGTGAAATTAGGAAAAGAATAAAAATATTATTATTTTTATCTTTCCTAATCTTGTCCACCAAAAATGACCATAGGTGCAAAACAAAATTAAATAAGGACTTCTTATAAAAGTCAAAGGAAAAAATAAAAGTACCTTTTTGGTAAAAGTGAAAGTGAAATTAGGAAAAGAATAAAAATATTATTATTTTTATTTTTCCTAATCTTGTCCACTTACAGGTGAACAAAGGCTATAAAAGAAGATCAAGCCTTCTCATTTGTTACACACACTTTTGCTCTCACAGGTGAAAAAGACTATCTTATGTTCAAACCCTCAGCTAGGGTTTTATCAGCAAAGTCCATCTTCAGCATTTTTGCACAACCATCTTCAGCATTCCATTTTTTGGGTAGTTTTCAGCAGTCCGATATTTTTGGGCAGTTTTCAGCAGTCTGATATTTTCAAGCAGTTTTCAGCAGTCTGATATTTTTGGGCAGTTTTCAAACAGTGAGATATTTTCGGGCAGTTTTCAGCAGTCTGATATTTTTGGGCAATTTTCAGACAGTCTGATATTTTCAGGCATTTTCAGCAGTCCGATATTTTCAGGCAGTTTTTTGCAGTTTGATATTTTCGGGCAGTTTTCAGCAGTCTGATATTTTCGGGCAGTTTTCAGCAGTCTGATATTTTCAGGCAGTTTTCAGCAATTTGATATTTTTGGGCAGGAGAGAAAATCTCAATTTTTTCTGAGAAAGCCCTAAATTGATAATTTTCTGTAATTCTGAAAATTGTGGGTAAAATTATCAGTCTCATTTTTATGGATGAATTTTATAGTTACTGTGGTCAAAATCCAAATCTAGATTTGAGGAACTTTTTGAAGAATTTCTCAAGCCATCTCATTTACAAGATGAGCTATTAATGTTTTTGGGGTTTTTGTCCTTTGAAGGTTTCCCTAGTGAAAAATATTGTGTCCATGTGTGCTGATGTGATGAATGTGTTTTTAGTGCACTACTGATCTATTTATGTTTATCTGCAAATTTTCAAAGTTTATGTTAACGCTGAAAATTCAACACTTTGCCACTTGGAGGAGATATTGACCACATCTTGAACCATTTGAGGAGGGTTGGCCCATATTGGAGGAGATCTACGATACATTCCTTCCTTATTGGATCATTCTCTTTGGAGCACTAGCCTTTGGATCTTCTTTTTGGGACATATACTTGGCATTCGTCCTTATTTGGTGGAGTCACCCTCATTCTAGGGGCCTTATGTATCTTTGGTATTGTACGTGACATTGACCACCACATTTTATGGATCTTGTTAGAGTTTGTTAGGGCTTGTTAGGGGTTAGAGGAGTATTTTTTATTTGTTTACTCCTCCCTATGATAGATCTAGGGTTTTGGTAGATCTATTATTACTTTCTTGTAAAGGAAGTTGAGCTCCTCTCTCATTTTTGGAGTTCTCTCTCTCTTGGGCCTAATTGACATATCTTTTTCTTGGAGCAATTTTTTCTTAGTGGTTTCCTTCTTTTTCATGTGTGGTGCTCTTCTCTTATTTGGAGCTTCATGGTTGTAAGATTTTTAGGTGTTTTACATTGTTAAATCATTTATATGCTTTGCTTGGGCCATTGAAAGGTTATTAGTGTAAATTTTCCTTTAATATTCAAACTAGGGCTAAACAGTGCATGCAAATCTCTACTGATAACCACACATGAATATCTTTTACAATATGTAACGGAATATAAAACCGAGAAAAAAATCACAACATCACATCACAATATTGACACTATTATTTTGGGTATGGAAACCCCCGAAAAAACCCAAGATGGGAAAACCGGTACAACAATCAGATATAGATTTTATTATGAGAAAATATGGAACGGTTACAATCACTGCAAATTCACCCAAACCTGGCAAATGTAGTACCCGACAGAATCACTGGGCAAAACCCCAGCGAAACCTCACCACCCTCCTGTGTGAGTGTGCGGCCCAGTTGTACGACCTCCCACACGTGCGGATCTATACGGTTGTACGGCTGCTATACAAAATTCGTACGGTCTGTACGACAGCTGTACTAACTTCGTACGGTCTTGTACGGCCTCCCTCTGCAGCTCCTGCCTGTCGATCCTTGTGGGCTCTATCCTGCCTGTCAGCTCGGTGATCCTGCTGCTCACTCCTCCATCTTCTCAGCTAAATCCTCTGTCTGACTTTCTCTCCCTATCTGTATCCTATCTCTGTCGGAATACAAGTGTGTGTGTCCTTTTCACTAATTGACCTTTCTTTTATAACTTTAGGTAAAGCGAAAACCCTAATTTCACTTTCACTTAAAGTCAATAAATAATTAGATCACTTTAATTATTTTCCAAAATCTTTTGCATGCAAGGACACAAGCATGCAGGAAGACCTTCCTTGTTGCTACTAGTTTAACACTCCCTCTCAACGAGGAAGGGATTCAGTAGCAACCCCAACTTATCCCTGAACTTCACAAAACTTTGTCTGCAAAGTGCCACAGTGAAAATGTCCGCCACTTGCTCATATGTATGTATGTACTCCAATTGAATGGTTCCTCTCTGAACACAATCTCTCAAGAAGTGGTACCTAATATCTATGTGTTTGCTCCGGTCATGGAACACTAGATTTTCAGATAGCCTAATGCCACTCTAATTGTCACAGTGAACAACTGTAGCCTCTAGCTCATAGTCGAACAACCCTAAAAGTAACTTTTTCAGCCACATACCCTCTCAAGCAACCATGCTGGCTGCCATGTACTCAGTCTCTGTCGAGCTCAATGCAACTGACTTTTGCTTCCTGTTGAACCAAGAGACAACCCCTGACCCAATGCTGAAACAACAACCTGAAGTACTATTTCAATCCTCTACACATCTTGCCTAGTCAGCATCTGTGAAACCTGCTAACTATACACTCCCCCTCCGCTCATAAACCAATCCATACTCCATTGTACCTCTGATGTAGCGAAGTATGCGCTTCGCAACCGTCCAATGCACTCTCCGAGGGTCCACCATGAACTGACTCAAAGAGTTGACTGCAAAGCTAATGTCAACCATGTGTTGACTAGATACATAAGTGATCCGATAAGCTGACGATACAAGGTAGGATCAAATTCGTCTGACCCTGATGCATCAATCTTCCTCCAGTTGGAAACTAGAGGTATGGCCATAGGCTTGCAGTCCTCCATCCTGAATCTCTTCACTATCTCTACTGCATACTTCCCCTGACCAATGAAGAAGCATCCATCTCTCTGCCAAACCTCCAAGCTCAGAAAGTAATGCATCAACCCAAGGTATTTCATCTCAAACTCCACTGCAAGGTTGGACTTGCAGTCTCCAATCAGCCTCTCATCTCCTGTTAGGAAGAGATCATCCACATATAGGACCAGTATGAGAGGCACCTCACCTGTCAAGAAGTACAGGTTGTGGTCAACCTCACTCCGCTGAAATACCATCTCCCGTAGATAGTTGTCTATCCTCGAGTACCATGCTCGAGGTGACTGCTTGAGCCCATAAAGAGCTCTATGCAGTCTGCATACATGCGTCTCCTTGTTCTCCACATCAAACCCCTCTGGCTGCTCAATATATATCTCCTCCTCTATCACTCCGTTGAGGAAGGCAATCTTGACATCCATCTGATGGACTCACCAACCCATCTAAGCTGCTAGTGAGATAATGGTCTGAATGGAAGAATACCTAGCAAGAGGGGCAAAGGTCTCCTCATAGTCAACACCCTCCTTCTATGAAACCCCTTTGCCACAAAGCGTGCCTTGTACTTCTCCACGCTTTTGTCTGTTGCATGCTTCACCTTGTAGGTCCATCTAGCTCCCACCACCTTTTTCCCTTGTGGCCTCGGCACAACCTCCCATACCTGGTTTTTCATAATGGAGTCATACTCCTCAACCATAGCCTCCTCTCACACATCATGTTGTGCAACCTCCTCAAGGCTGGAAGGTTCAGAGTTAATCAACTCTATCATCAGTGCCATATAACTGAGTCTCACTAGTGGTTTGCTCCATCTCATGGAGCTCTGTGGAGGATCCACCTCCCTAGAATCTTGAACTGTGGACCTGATCCACTTAGGCCTTGGCCTAGTGTCAACCTGCTACGGCTGTTGGATATCCGTCTCCTGCTGCAGCTCATCCTCCAAGTCAATGACTAAGGAATCATGTCCACCTGACTCCCTCTAACTACCAAAACCTATGACCTGTGTCTGTACTTGTACCTGTACTTCTAGCTCCTCTAACTTGACCCCCGAATCCTGTTTTCGCTGCTTCTCTATTGATAAGTTCATAGATCTCTGCAAGGCCCTGTCCTCATCAAACTGGACATCCCTGCTCACAATGATCCTCCTGCGAGCAGGAATGTAAACTCTATATGCCTTCTAAGTCTCGCTATAACCAACAAGTAACCCCTTCTCTCCAGAAGGGTCCATCTTCTTCCTAGTGTCAGCATGCACATAACAATAGCAGACACTGCCAAATATGCAAATGTGCCTCACATCTGGCCTAGTTCCTGTGAAGACCTCTGCGGGTGTCTTCCTCCCCAAGGCTGTGTGGGGACACCTGTTCTGAAGGTACACTACAGTCCTGTTTGCCTCAGCCCAAAGGAATAGTGGTAATCCCTAATCAAATAGCATGGCCTTGGCTACTCCTACCATAGTCTTGTTCTTTCACTCTGCAACTCCATTCTACTGGGGGTATGGGGCACAGTGTGCTCTTTCTTGATCCCCTCTGCCGAATAATACTCCATGAACTCAATGGAGGTGTACTCACCCCTGTTGTCTATCCTCAACACCCAAATCTTCTTTCCTGTTTGGTTCTCCACGAGAGTTTTGAACTCTCGAAACCTCTCAAAGACCTCTAACTTGGCCTTCAGGATATAGATCCAGGACTTCCTGGAATAGTCATCAATGAAGGTTATGCAGTAACTGTAACCACCGAAATAATGGACACTCTGTTGCCGCCTTTCACACACCTAGGGGGATGTGGCAGAAATCTTCAAGCCACTCGGTGTGTCCTTGAGGGCAAGTCTCGAGTCAAGGTTGTCACCTTGTTCATGACTCCTCCGTTTAGGCCAACTCCTAACAAAGCCAAGGGGGGTAGACCCTATTAAATTCTAAGGCTCTTAAGGCTTTAGTGATTATGGTGATGATTGAATTATTTAGGAGTTTTTATGAAAGAAAATACTTAACACAAGATGTTTGCAACGGAATTTAAGCACAACAGCATAAAAATCAAGATATAATATATCAAAGCACATGAAAGCAGATGATTATATGAAATAAAGAACTAGTGTCGAAATGGAGTCCATGGATAAAGTGTTGTTGCTTTGCCAAAAGAAAAAAATGTTGCAAGTGCTCTTGGTCAAATTTTAAGTTAATGTGGAGATGAGTTGATTAACTTAAGGGGAAAAAGGGACTCAAGATATACCCGAAGGTACAAGGAGTATGTCCAAAAACATTATCCGATGCGGCTCCCTGCAAGGAATATGTGGGTTGGTTGGAGTCTCTAAGACGTGTTCAACACTACACCAACAAAGGTGTAGCCTATTACCAACTTTTGTACCATAGTTGGGTTACCTGAGGAGCCGCCGGTTGACAGATATGTTCAATGTCTGATTCCAGTGTATCAGTTGATCCGTCTTCATGTCTAGCAAATATTGGCTAGTCAGTTTTTCATTTGAGTAATTTTGACCATGGCCCCGCGGGTTTGTAATAACATGTGCTAGTAGGGTATTTTGAGTGGTTCGGTCTCCTGGGACATAGAATCTCAACTAAGGTATTCCAGGGAGTTTTTTGCCCTTGACAATTATGCTTTGCCTATAGCAGAGTATAATTGACGAGGTTTTTTCCCGCTTCCTCCAAAGTTGGAATGCCCGATTTTGAATTCTGGGCCTTGGGGGGTTATTAGAGCCCAATTGAGTGTTTATAAATCTACTAGGCATTGTTAGAGTAGAGCATGGTCTTGTCCTAAGTCAATAGGATCTTTAAAAAAAAATTGAATTTTTTTTTTCGAACGGGTTAAAAAAAAAATTTTAAATTTTAAATTTTTTAATTATTTCCCTAAGTTTTTTTGTTAATTTTTCCATAAATTAAATGGAAAAAACCTGTTTGTAATAAGTCGGTCATCCGAACCCTGAATTCAGTGATTGAAGGCTCTATCCTTAAGCCAAAAATCATTCTTGATCGACCAGCCAGTCAAATCCAACTTTCGGATCATCAATCGGTCACATAACGCCCTTTTTCTCAAAAAAGTCATTTTCGAGGAAAAAAATGATTATTTATTAAAAAAAATGATTATTTTGGAGAAAATTAAAACTCTCCAAATTACTCCAAATTCAGCGAAATAAAAGGCTAAATGACATCTCATTGGGCATTAATGAGCATTGGAGTTAACGGAAGGTAGTTTCAGTCAGCATTCAGTGAGATAATTGGCACCTTCACTTAACAATTGCGCCTCCTTCAGCTAAGCTCAAGTGTGGGATGAGGTGAAGAGCATTCATTTGACCGGTGTTTTGATCAATGGAAGAGAAGCTTGCACTGATGATCACTGGGTAGTGGCTCCTCCATACCTAGCATATGTTGTGTCCAGACCTAGCAGGTGGCTCTCCTATGCAGAGTCACGCCTCCTTCATTAGCTCACGCCCATCTCTCTTGATGAATGCACCCTCACACGTGTGGCTCCTTCTAGGCATGGTTTTTAGTTTTGCACATCCTTGCATTAGGCATTTAGATCAAATAAGACTCTTGAACCTTTGTCATAAGACAAGGTCAAGAGCGCTCTCTGTCGGAGAGTTTAATTAATTGACTTAATAAAATCTTTCAACCCACATTCCATCTAATTAATTTACTTCGTTGATATCCTTCACCTAGTATGCTCTGCCAACTTTCGAGTTGGGCTTGTACTCAGAATAGTGAACGGACTTGCTAAGACCGCAATAACAATATAATTAAAACTTTTTACCCCGTAACCAACGCAACGGCGTTGTCTCAATAAAATACTCAGGTAGTGGGCAAATTCCAAGTGTGGATGCTGGGCAACCCAATCTAGACACTCGCCGGTTAAGTTATTGAACACCTAGCTTGTGATTCCAGACAGGTCCGTCATGTCTTCGAATGAAGCCACTGAAAGTATTTCCGGTTAGGATTCCCAGACACCTTAAGCAAGATCACCACTAAAATCCTTAAAACTTACCAAGAGCACTTGCACAATCTAACATTCATTGGTTTAAATTCCAGACTTGTGTTTATTTCTCTGGAGCATTTCAGTTTCATCGACTCCATAAGGCACTGGTCCTTGTTTTGTTTTGCATAATTATATGATCAATTGTCTATGGCTTAATATAATTGTTATCACTGAGTGTTTAATTGATGTCTAGAATTTAAATTTATATTTTAATCTCTTATTTAAACGTGTATTGCTTTTTTGATCTTGTGTCACATTCATAATAAGTAAAACACCTTCATATTATAATAACTCCTAGGAAACACCCATCTGCATCCGCAACTTTCAAAAAACACTTTAACAACTTAAGAGTCGTAGAAAACTCTTTGTAGAGACTACCCCCCTTGGCTTCGTTAGGAGTTAGCCTAAACGGAGGAGCTAGGAGTAGGTGACAGTACCTAGCTCTGTGCTTGCCCCCAAGGCCACACCTCTCCCACTTTCCTAAGTGAGGAGACAGCTTTCAATTGATTTCTGTTGCTGATGTGCAATTGGTGGACAACATAGCCTAACAGTGTCTCAATGTCACTACCCAGTTGTTCTAGCTTCCTTTGTGGATTTTGTCACCGCAACGGATTAATTCGAGGCGTTGGATTTTCGCCTGGGAGGTTAATTTGGGGCGTGAAAACTAATTAATGTAGTCACCCACGTTGCATTTGATGCAGCCAACTGTTCGAACGAACCGCAGCGGTGCAGAGCATACACAACGGAGTCTAAAGGTTTTTAAAGATTTTATGAATAGTTTTGTTGTTAAAAATAAAAAAGAGTGACCTCCAAGAATCTCTTTCAGTTCCAATGAACCGCAATCGGAAAAGCAAGGAGGGGTGGATGCTTTTGAATTTAGAAATAAAGAGCAAGAAAGAAAAAATGGCTCTTTCATTAATCTACCACGAATCTCTTTCCCCTTTCGGGTCACTCAGGAAATCATGGGGTTAGTAGTATTATTACTTTGAGAAACTGGAAGATGTAAACATTTTTGCAATATAAAACAAAGTACACTACTTGCATATGAATGAATAAAACCAAACTAAAGCAAAATAAAGAAAAAAGTAGAAATGCAAAAAAAAGGGAAAAACGACGTGGATCCCCCAGGGGGGGATGGGGAGTGTGCTCGAAAGAGCCTACTCGAATTGTTTTTTATTATACTCGGTCACAACTTGATAGAAAATACCACTTGGTTCTTATACAGGATGAACCCAAGGGCTTACAAAATAGTCCAAAAGTTAACACGGAAGATGGGGCAACCCCTGGGGGTCTTCGGATGGCCCAAAAAATGATTTTAGGACAGCACTTCCTCCTCTCTTTGGACAGACCTGCTAAAAACCAGCAAGTTTTTATTAGTATTAAGTGTCCAAAAACACTTTAAAAAATCTAAGTTAAAACTAGGTGAAAAAAGTGCAAAAATTTAACCTAGGAAAGCTTGGATCTTGGCTTGCTTTTTAGGGAATCCAATATGATATGCAACCAACTGCTAGAATTTATCTTTTTAACTTTGTAATAAACTACCTATAAACAAGCTAAAAATTTCCTTTATAATGCTTGCAAAAGAGGGTAATTTGAACTAGATCTCTTTAAATATACCTTTGCATGCAAAATAAAACTAAGATCTAATCTTAGAAAAGGATCTTACTAACTAGATCTATGTATGATTTTTTTAATGAGATAGATCTAAGCAATAAGATTCTTAAATGGTAACCAATTTGAAGAAAATTTTAATATTTGAAGAGAAAAAGGAAGAGATAGTGCTTGTTGTTGGAGTAGATCTGCAAAGAAAACTGTTAGTGAAGCATTGAGGGACACAATCTTCGCAATCTTGTTGGAAAATCGGTGGAGTCAATCTTGAACCACAGTTCTTCCAAGCACGGCAAACCTGCAAAATGACTCCTGCGGAATTTCCGGAAAAACCCTACATTGAGCTTCATTTTATTGACGTGAAGAGATATAACCCACGTTGCTTCTAACATATCCAAAGTTTGCAAGTGCTTAAATGTTTAAAGGAAAAGAACCAAGTTTAATTCGAACCACATGGATGAGGGGTCCACCTTATGAGTCATCGCAACCATCTTGGAGTGTTGGCGTGAATCTTCATAACATGATGTCACCCTTTTAATTAAAAACTCACTTCCCAAATCTTTAACCAAAGTTTGAATCATATGATTATATGAAAAGGGTCATATGATTATATGGTGACATCATGCCATGTCATTCCAATTAATGTTTTATTGATTGTTTTTACTTTTCCAAAATTGACTTTGGTGCTAATTTCTTGTAATTTAGCATTAAAATGCCATTTTGATGCAGTTCTAGCTGAATAATGCTCCACGGGGTGATCCGGTCGCACGACTAATGTGGACAGTGGTCCTTCGAGTAAAGAGGCGCTCTGAGTGTGAAATCGAGTGTCCCCACGTCAGAAACGAACTTCGTATCTGACTTTTATTACACTTTGAAAAATTTTAATTAAGCCATTAAAAAATGGCTTAAAAGCGACAAAAAAAAAAAAAAAAAAAACATTTTTCTTGAAAATGGACGAAAATCTAGGGAAACCTAGCACATGTCCATACGACTCAATTTGAATGCCTAGAATGTTGAAACACACTGACACGAAAGATCTAATAACCTCCTAAGGCCGAAACACCAAGACGACTACCCAACCTTGGAGGTGTGAGTGAAAAAGTCAGAAATTATTAGTCGTTTGTTCAACAACCAATAATAACCAAGGGAAAAAACACTTTGGGCTAGTCAGCTTGATGCTTAAGTCTGGGAAGCCGAGCCTTTTATAAAAATTATCATGCTAGCACATTTTTTACAATTTCCCCAAGGGGGTATGAACATGTGTTACAAAAAAAATCTGAACAGACTCCCAGAAAAAGGTTGACGGACTTCTGAACTCTGATCATGAACAAGTGTACTTGTTCTACTTCATCAGCTCGCTTGAAAAAACCACCAAGTACAAATTAGGTGGTAACACACTCATCGGTCTGCATACATCTGAATGCACCAAGTCCAAGGGCTCCTTAAACTTGTGCTCACTCTGTGTGAAAGGCTTCCTGATGTTCTTCCCCAAAGTACAACCCTTGCAGTGGTTATGCTTCTCCTCCTGTACCTGAGGAACTCCAATGACAACATGTCTCAAGTGCCTTAGTGCTCCATAGTGAAAGTGTGCCATCCTCCTATACATCGACAGTGGAAAGTGTAGTCTATACACTTTCCCACTCCTTCTGCCAATCACCCTATCCAAACTCCTTTCCGACCCCTTTGGCCTAATATATACTCTATGGTCTCGGAACTTCACCTGATATCCCTTGTCCTCCAGAGTGGAGACTGATATGAGGTTCTTGGTACATCTTGGAACATATAATACATCAGCAAAACTGAGGGGTTTGCCAGACTCCCTCTCAAATGAAACAGTGCCAACTCCCTGTGCCTGATACCGCGCCTCATCAACCAGCTCAACATGGATCCTTGTTCCACCCTCCTGCAAGTCTCTAAGGAATCTCTTATGCCCAGTCATGTGACTAGATACTCCACTGTCGATGTACCATATATCTCTCCCTGTGGTGCTTGTTATGCAAGCTATCAAGCAGAACTCCTCATCAAAGTTCCTGCTGAACTCATCCACCTCTGCAGATCCATCCATCTGAGTGTTACTCTTCTTCTTCCTAACTAGGCACTAGGAGGCAAAATGTCCCTGCTTGTGGCAGATAAAACACTTGACCTTTGACACGTCAAGGTTCTTGTTATCATGAATCTTGTAGTTGCCCCGTGAGATGATCCTATTCATGACGGCAGAGAAAAGGCAACTGAAATCGTGACCTATAATATCCAAGACTTCCGAAATAACTCGGATGTCACACCAGCCAAGGATACCGGCACTTTAGACAAGTGCGAACACAAGCCTAAGGGGCATCCCTATAACCAAGAAACCTAAAAATAGGATAATAATCAGATAGCTGAGGGAATCTTGGTAGAATCTCTTAGTTATATAGTTAATTAGAGTTTAAAACGAAAACCAAGAGATTCGAAGCATCCAGGTGAAAAGCCCCAATTTTGCCCTAGGGTTTATGCAGAAAAATTGGGATCTGGGGCCAAATGGTGGAATTAAGTAAAATTGGACACTTGGATTGGTTGTTGGACGTAAGATCAGGTGAATGGAATTGAAACCAACAATACTCAGATAGCAGTTCTTTGAGATACCTACTTTCCCCAAGGGGGAGTGTTCGTCCTTGGTAGCCGACCAGTGCTTTGGATGGGCAAATGGAGTCTGATTGATCCAAAAATTTAAATCTAAGGGTTTTATGTTAAATCTGAAGTGGGTTTTAAATTGTATACACCGCCACAAACTAGAACCTACAAATCTAAAAAAATAGGGTTTTAAATGAGTGTTTCGCCGGAGAAATTTACAACTAATGGAATAGAAATTTTATATAAGAGATATAGAGTAGATCTCACCCTGAAAATCTTGCAGATGCCTTGCAAATGATGATTTAACTCGTCTCAATCAATTTGAAGCAATTCGGATGAAGCACCAAGTGAAATTGATTCGCCCAAGTGAGGTAGTGTGCCCCTCTTCCCTGCACAGTCAAACTACCGAAGTGAGATTTGCTACACAAGAAAAATGAAATATAGATGCAAGAAAAACAAAGAGAATATCAAAGACTAAAGATACTATTGAAAAAACCCCTTGATTATGAAAACGTTTTCGAGAGAAACGAATTGGGAGATCCACAAAAACAACCCAAGAGAAAACACCCTGCTGCATGCAAAACATTATCTTCTAAAAAATATTTGATACCCCAGAAAAATATTTCAAATGCTAAGCAAGATAAACTTTCCAATCATAGACCAGAACATCCCACAAAGAAGATCCAAGAATTTCTACAAAAAATCTCTTTATTCAAATATCCAAAGCCAAGAGTGCAAAATTTCTCGATGGGATACAATGAGGGGGGTCTCTTCTTTATATAGCTTTTGAGAGACACAAACCCTAGCTTACTTTTTCATCCAATGGTTGAGATTAAAACATCATCAACGGTGGAGATCGATTTTACACGGATCAATACATGGATCAACATGACTAAGTCAAGAGGGGGGTGAATTACCTCATAAAGCTCATTTTTACAACATGATAAATCATTATTTTTGCAAAATTGACACTTAGGGGACATGGGAGGGGTCATTAGGGGGTCCCCCCATACATATTTCTAAAGATACGACTTGATTTACACACTTTTATTTTGACCATTTTGTCCAATTTCGCCCTATGGGGGACGTCCTCTCTAAGAGAGCCAAGAAAATAATCTGGAACATCAAACTGACTGAAACTGATGCAAATATGTCCAAAGAGCCATAATAAATCATCCAGAGAAATTCCCTTGCCATTTCCTTGACCACACAAGCCAAATCGATTTCTTCAGTGATTTTCTAGTTCATTTTTTAATGGTACATCCTCTGAAAATAATAATAATCATCATAACTTCGTTCAAGCTGAGAACTGGGGGAAACTGACTGCATAGAAGTGTCTGGAGACATAGAAGAATGGTATAAGTGACTACTCATACCCCCTGGAACACTGCAATGCTTTAGGAGAACCAATCATACTGCCATCTGGAATAAAAATAGATCATTTGGCCAATAATTAAGTGATAATAATCACTTTCCTGGAGAACTAGGGCCACTCTCAAAACTGAAACTGCGGTATTGGCCGTGGGTATGTTTCGAATAAATATAGACCATGTTGTATTTTTGAGTCACTGCCTTGGGAAACGTGATTGACTTGGTCAACTGGGTTAACTAGGTCAAAGTACCCAAAATCAAGGTGAGATAACATGCCAATATAATCCTGCAACCATCCCAGGTGAGAAATGCTCCAATGATGTATATCAAAACCCAACTTGAGTCAGTTATTCATAATCATGGTGACCGACAATAATAATAATAAAATATACCTTTGCTTCTGAAAAATCTTAGAATCCTCTGGAAATCTGCTTGTACATGCCATACTTACAAAGTGTAAAAGATGTGATATAGATGGGTGAGGATGGAAAAACAAGGCTAAGGCAAGGGGAAATGACTCTTGACTAACTTTGACTCAGTGATCTATCCGAATGATAACCAATACACTCAACCATGGTGACATATGCATGTTAGATGAACAATAGGGCATGGTGGTGTCTCACATATGGATGAGCTGATCTGAAAAGTGTCCATTCAACCTTGGCAATCATGTCTACGACTCACATCCAAGCTAAGCACAAAGCTCCGTGAGGATCTTTTCTAGGACCCTTGCGTTGAGTACACAAGAAACTGTAGTGAAGAAATCCTAGGGGACATTTAGAATTAGCTGTCCCTTACTCCATCTCACATCAAAACCCTTGGGCTCCATGAGGAATTAATCATTACATTTCAATAATAGTTCAGCAGTCTTTAGATTTAGCATTTGTTTATCCACTGCTTTATTTTGGGCCTTTTACAATTTCATTTCATAACCTTTATGATTTGTGTCTAAAAACACAGTTTGCAATTTCATTTGCAGGCTTGCATTTCATAATATATATAGCATATAACTCATAATGCATGTAATGATGGTAGACATACTGCTTCAGGTTTTAGCTGACAACTTCTCGGGCAACTAGGGGGAATATCCACAGTTAGGACCAAACATTGGGGGCAACCGACCAGAGAGGTCAAGGCTTCAAAACCCAACTCACCTAAGCTCAGGAACCAACACCAGCGGGTTCTCCTAACCCAGAAGGATCAAGGCTTTGGCAAGTTTTGTTGCAGAACTCAGAGCCGAGACACAAAACAACATGGGATCCAACATGCATAGGGGTCAAAATGAGGAAAGGATCTTCAATCTCACAAGTTTCCATCAGTCTGAGTCATGGGATAAAAACAAAAACGAATGAATCTGAATGGATGGGCACAGATGACATGGAACCAACCTAGCACTAAGGTTTACATTTTGTTTGAGAGCATGGCATGAGCAACAGTCTTCACATTGAATTCCTTGATTAATCATAACACAAGTCAGAGCAATACAAAACATATAAGCATAGGTCACCATAATCATTCTAGCATGACAAGCATAGGTGTTTGACATACATCATAGAGCAAAACTAAACCAAGGAAATATACCTGATTTCACCATGTATACCTGTCTCCAACTGATAAGCCCCTCTATAACTGTGTGTATCGACTCCTGATCTGATGCTCTGCTCGAATGAACCAAGTCACCACTGAAGTCCTCTCAATGGACAAGGAGGTCTGAGTCCTGGCAAGGAAATACTCTGTATCTGCTACTGAACAAAGGCTCTGAATGGCTCATGATGTAATGATGATCCATGGTGTATCCCAATCTAACTGTCTGGCTCAGAAAAAATAAAGAGATCAATCTGCCTACTGCATCATGGTATCCCAGCTACAATATATGTGATAACAATTCTTCTTACCATCCTTCTTCCTCTTTGCCTTACCCTTGCTCTTCCCTGTAAGGGCTAGAATCTCCTCATCCACAATCTGTATAGGAATAGACCATTTTACCTTGCATTTCATTGCTTATTGCTCTTCATTTTACCTTGCATTTCATTGCTTATTGCTATAATAATCACCACATTTCATTGCATCCACATTTTACTCTTCATTTTACCTTGCATTTCATTGCTTATTGCTTTAATAATCCTATTTAGGGAAGCCCCCTTTGAGTTGGGGAAGAGTCAATCAAAAGTGTGAATGCAATTGATGTGGCAACATTGGCCTTTCCTCTTGGTTCCCCACGGCTAGCTTGCTTCTTCGAGACTTTAATCAGACATGCTAATTTGGGAGGTAACAAGGTACATGTGTTAGAAAAAATATAAAAAACAAACAACAAACAACAATAATAATAAAACACAAGATTTACACAGAAACCCTGTTGTGCCCAAGTAAAACCACAAGGCAATGGCAGCGTCGATCTTTTATTATTACTTGACAAAGAACTTACAATACTTTCTCTCTTGTGATACAATGCCAAGGGTGACTTGCCTTTTATAGAATACATAAAAAGGTCCCAAAAGGAACCGAAATACGCTACATGGTTACAGAAATTTTTGCCTCAGGGCCCTCGTCCCCACACCCCTGGGCAAGGGGACCTTGCTGACCTCCTACAAAGGAATACTCGTGGACCACCACTCTACAAAATGTCAAAGATATAGATATTGACTTCACCTCCTAACATTCTTCCTCCCTCTGTTTTGCAGCCATGCGACATTGCACAATGTTGCCTTCTTCACATTTTCATCAAACCTAGAGAATTTTTGCACCATTCAAACTTCTTTGTTCTAACTAGCTTTGTAAGGATATTTGTAGTATTCGCATCAATATCAATTTTCTCCAATAGGATCCTACCTTCTTCCATCACTTTCCTTATGAAATGGTACCTAATATCTAAGTCACATGGTTTGAATTCGAGTTCGAGTTTGACACCTATGAAATTTGATTCGAATTTGAATTCCCTTTTCAGAAAAGGTTCGCCATTAAGTTCATCCATACGTATTTTTTACAATATAAATTATATATTATAATATATTAAAATATCTTTATATATACATAAAACAACTTAATATATTATATATAAAATTAATAAGATTTTATAAAAAATAAAATATATTTATAATAATAACATTATAATAAAAAAAGAAATTATAATTATCTTTTATAATACACAAATCCGCAAAGGAGTACCTAATAATAAATAGAAGTTTACCTTAAGTCGAGCATGAATGAACCAAAAATAAGAAGTTTACTTTAAGTCAAGCATGAAAGAACCATGCATGACAGGTCAATCAACCATGCATCGATGCAAAAACCCTTAAAATGTAGCCATCGGGAAAGGAAAACTGCCAAGGAAAGGAATACAACACCCAAGGCCCAAAGTTCAAACTACACCATATCATCATCTGAGGGAAAATATACAACCAAATGTAGTCATTGGGAAAGGAAAACTGTCGAGGAAGGGAATACAACAACTGGGACCCAAAGTTCAAAATATACCATATTGTCGTCCGAGGGAAAAAATACAGTCGTTGCCATCCGAGGAAAGAATACAATTGTCAATATATAAATTATATAATGATGTTGTTATACAACAGCCATTTATTGTAGTTAGATCTCGTAGCAATGGAGGCATCGAATCGCCCTGGCTAAGGAGGGTCAAATTTCATAGCGAAGCTCAACAAATTTGATTTTTGCATTGAGGTCCATCGAATTTCGGACCTGAAGGATCAAATTCAACAAACCCCGTGACATAGCCTAATATCAATATGTTTCATGCAATCATGAAATGCTAGATTCTTCACTAAGTGAATAGCACTTTGTTTGTCACAATGCAAAGCAGTCTTCCCTTGCACCATCTTAAAGTCGTCCATCAGTCGCTCTAGAAATATTAGAAAGGATAAGATAAGATAATTTTATTGATGTTAATGAATGACCACAAAAGTAGGTCAATGGGACAAGAAGGGTGCAACCAATATGAGTACAATGTGGGAGTGCAAACACAACTCCTATATAATGTTGGAATCAAAACTAAGATAAATTAACATTAAAGAAAGGTATAATCAGTGGGACGGCCTCATAAAAATGTATAAAACCATAGCAAAGGCACCGTGATGTAAATGAACACGAGAGATTGGCGATGTCAAGAATGCCAAAGTCGACAGCGAGGGGGGCGAACAAGGCACTGGCTCAGTGTCGGAGTCCTCTGGGACATCCAAGGTGTCTGGTTGTACGACCCTGAGGGGGGTGTAGGATCGAGAGATACTCCTAGCATCCGAGGCTGAAGGGAAGAAACTCTGGATAGATCTCTGGCTCCTTTGCTAGGGTTGAGAAGAAATCTAATGGGAGAGAGACGCCCAGCATTGAACATATCGGGATTGGATCCTCTAATGCTCTAGGGGTGTGTGGCCTGATGTGCAATTTGGCTCCTTCAAGCCTGTCTCAAAGAAGTCAATGGACGTCCTAGAGAGGAGGGATAAAGGGAGACCCGAGGCCTCACCACCCTACTACCTGAAGTACCCTGAACCTTTGCTCGTCGCTTGTTGCTTTGGTTAGACGGATCAACATGAAAATAAGAGGTGATCCTACTGGTGATCTCAAGACAAGGTAGGGTATGTAGAAATTGAGATCTGTGACTAAATATCTCTCCGATGAAAAGGGTTAGGCATCTCTGGTCTTAATATCAGAAGAAAGTAGAAAGGGAACCCCCTGAGTATCTATAGAGGCAGTGGTACCGTCCTTTGATCTCATAGTAAAAGGGGCACCTAAAGACGAGGTGCACTTCTGTTTCTAGAGCCTGTAGGTGACACATTTGTCAAATCGTGGTATATGATTGTCAGTGTCCACCAAAAGTCGATGCAATCCAACTCAAAGCGACACCAAAGGAATCCTAAGTGCATGCATCCAATGTTTGAGTGTGAGTGGGAGGCGAACAATGATGCCATCCTGTATCTCCAAGAAGTGCTCAAGGTAGAAGGACATTTTCGAGCCCAAACTTGTCGAAGGTGAAGTCCAAGTAACCTGGATGTACAATCTGTAAATATCCTCTCTGATGGACTTGATCAATACATGTCTAGACGACAAAGTATGACTCGGCGCATCAAGGGAGAATCTGAACGGGGGAAGGTGCTATGGGGAGATGGTCACTGACTAGAGAAGTCGAAATGCTGCAAAGTACCAACCACGAACTCAGCCAATAGGGTGAGTCGAGGCGATGGCCTCCGTGGAACAAAGTGCAAGATAGGGGTACCTATCCCTCTCGATATCTAAATCTCTAAAGGATCCGACTCTGTGAAGGAAGGAGACCAGGAAAAATATGACCTCAAGTCGAAAGGGGTAGACACCAAAATCGGCCTGAATAATGGGTTGTGGAATGGTGCGCTTGCATCGGATGATGTGCCTAAGAAGCAAGGCTTGAACTCTCTCTATCTGGGTCCAATCCGTTTGTATCAAACTTGGCCCCCAAATCTCAAAGCCATAAAGGAGTGTAGGCCTGATAACAACATCGATGACATAGGGTTTGGACAAGATGTCATGAAACTGACGCTGGAAACTTTGTCTCTCGATGATGACGAGGGAACCATAACCTTTACTGAGTCGAGGTTGGAGGGCCTAACGCATGCCAAAATGAGGTCCCGTGAACTGAATTCCCAAGTAAATGTATGAAGTGGCGATCTCAATCTCTTCCACTCTGAAGTAGAAATGTATGTCTCCCAAGACTTTCTTCGATTCATTGAAGATCATAACCTTGGTTTTACTAAGGTTGACCATCAGTTGTCGAGGTCAAAATAGCTAGTCGAGCATCAATTTGTTGTTGTAGGCCCTTGAGCATGGAATCCAACAAGATCAAGTCATCTGCAAATAGGAGCAAGGAGATCAATACCTAATGTAGATGGTAACCATCTCCCTCTTGGATGTGTTCATGGAGAAAAGACTCCAACTCATCAATGTAGATCCTGAAGAGGGTCGAGGAGAGGGGGCACCCCTGTTTTACCCCAATGGTGCTTGGATGAAGTAAAAAAGACCATGCGCCATCCTAAGGCGACCCAAAGCCAGCTCATACAATCTCATGATGGCTACCAAAAGGGTCTTAGATATGCTAATATCAAGAAGCCTTTGAAATAATGCCTCCCTCAACACTGTATTGAATGCTTTCCGGAAGTCTACAAAGAAACAGTAGAATTTTGAAGAGCGATGACGAGCCCCCTTAATAATGGCTCAAAGTGTAAAAATATAATCGATCAACTGGTAGCCAGGGCGAAAACCTACTTATCCTCTAGCTCTAAGATGTCATCTCTCTAGTTCCACCGAAAGCCATTGGTGTAAGACCATGGTGTAAAGCTTAGCGAAGCCATGTCCCACCATGATAGTCCTGTAGTTGTTTGGGTTCGAATTGCTCCCTGATTTGTGGATTGGATGAATAATGTGTCTCGCCTACGCAAGGGGGAAACCAAAACAGACCACATGATTAAAGAGATCAACAATGTAGGACTTAAGAGACTGGATACCGTGCTTCAGGAATTCGACCTAAAGGCCTTCTTCATCTGTTGCTTTCTTGTTACTCATGGCTCTGACTACTTTCCTAATAACCCACTTCGAAAAAAGGTGACAAGAAGAGGGAGGAGAGGGGATGTGTGTTGGGGGTTGTCCAAGGATGTCATATAAGGAGGTGGTATGGGAAAACAAGGCCTAGGGGTCAAGGTCAGATGGGATAGCATGGCATCAAGGAAAAAGGGCACACCATAAATCCTTCAGGGAGTGGTGTAGGGCTGCACAAAGTTCACGCCTTCTTTAGGAAAGAAATGTTCGTTTTTTACGACAAAGTAATTTACGGTATGTTGTACAGAGGTGGGGGGAGGATGAGGGGTTATGTATGATAGTGAAATGGAGTTTTTAGTGGAGGGATTTGCATTCATCATCAAACCAACAATTCATGGGACAAGAGTCGAGGGTGGGTTTATGGGCATGCTTACAAATAGAATGGGGGTAGGAATCAAGGGTTGCCTCCTCAAGGACTGTGGAGAGTATTTCGTATTTGGTTGTGGTTGTGGTCAAGGATCTAAAGTGTGAAATGGGGGGTAGCAACTCTTTAAGGTGGGAGGTATAGGAGATGGCATAATCTCTGTCAAAAAGGAAGGTGGTATGGGGGGTGGGGGAATAGGTTGGGGAATGGGGGGAGAAGGGGGGATGTAGAGAGGGAAAAAGTGAGGAGAGCGAGGTCTGCTAAGCGAAGGAAAGAAACAGAAAAGTATTGGATGTGTGGGAGAAGATCCTGGTTGGACAGAATATAATCTACACTAGCCTCCCCACTGTGAGGGAAGCAATTAAAGCCTCCTAAGCCTAGGAAGCAAGGGAGCCCATTCAAAATCAGTAAGTTATGGGACTCCCCTAAATGCAAAAGGTGTCTCCCATATCCTATGAGGGGCCCATACCTATCCTGTGAACAATGGCGAAGGCCCATGAACTCTCGCTCTATCTACTGGAGACAAAGTGTGTCCTCAACTCTATCATGAAGGGGTATATGTAGGCTTTTGGTACCGACATTGAAGTCGTCGAGAAGAATGACTTCCCAAAGAATAGAATAGTGTGAGATGTTTCCATAAAGATCCTGAAATGTGTCACCCTCACACTCGTTGTGAAGCGCAAAATGTGATGAGGGTGGCAAAAAGTAGCAGACTGCAATGTAACTATCATGAAGCAAGGTACTATTCTGATGGATTCGAACCCACAAGTATCTAGCGTGCTCATCTGATGATATCATGGTAGTGTAGCTCTTAAGGGAGTCTCGTATAAGACAGGCAACACCCCCTGACCCTCTGACACTGTCGGATTGCGTCTCCTGTCTGTAAGACTATATCCAGTGGTACCCCTGGATTGGGGGTGGTGTCTGCATGGGGCTCGCATGTGTCTTTGTGAGGAAAAGAAGGTCATGAGACCCGATAACATCACGAAGTGTGCTTGTTGAAGACCAAAACATGCCATTGTAGTTCTAGCAGCCAATGGAGATGGTGGACCTGGCCCCCCAACATGTCCACCAACTGAATAAGACCGTCATTTGGCCCAAGGTCGGGAGTATCCCAGAGGGGCCGAAACATGGATGATTGCTTTAAGGTCTCAAATAACTGCACACTTTCCTTCTTTTCGTGTAGTTGTGACCCTGTCTCTAGCTTGTTTGAATTCCACCTATGGCTTTTAGTGAGGTCAACATTTAGAAAGATCCTTTGTTTGCGTGGGAGTGAAGTCAATTGTTTCTTAGCCTAGAGGGCCTTGAGCCTCAGTTGATACCACATATTTTGCATCAATGGTTGATAAAGCCACCACTTGTTGCAACTTAGATGTCCACCTTATAGCTCCACCAGCAAGACTGAAAGTATATCTTGTATTAGACTTTCGTCCATCTCTGTCTCCACCAAAATCACAATCTACAAAACCTTTAATTTGTAAGTTTGTCAATCTATAGCAAATAGCAGCATCATAAGTTCCCCTTAAGTATCTAAGTATCCACTTCACGGCATAGCAATGCTTCTTACCAGGATTCACCATGAACCTGCTAACAACTCCCACTACTTGAACAATATTTAGTTTGGTTCTCACCCTAGCAAACATGAGGCTCTCTACCACTGATGAATACAGTACACATAGCATGCTTGTCTTCTATGCTTTTGTGCAAGAACATTGTTTGGAAGAGAACTTATAGTGTGTCAGAAGTGAGATGCTAACTGGTTTTTCATTTTGTATATTGAAACGCTACAGAATCTTTTCTACATAAGACTTTTGACTTAACCAAATCTTCCTAATTGTTATGTCCCCGTGTATCTCCATCTCTAGAATTTGATTTGTTGCTCCTAAATCCTTCATTTCAAATGTCCTAACCAATTGAGCCTTATGATCAACGTTTTCTTCATGTTGGGGTTCGAAACTAGCATATTATCAACATCAATGTAGATAATTTTGACATCGAGAAAAAATCGGAGAGGGTCCAAAAAACATTTATCAGCAACATTGGCGAAAAAATCGGCAAAAATCAACAAACCACAACAAACATTAAAAACTACAAGATATATACATTTTTCAAGAATTTTAAACATATAAAACAACAACATCCTCAAATAAACACATTGGCACATAAATATGGAGAAAGCAAAGACATATACATGTAGTGGATGCCAAATAAAAAATGATACATCAAAGTTTCAAAGATTGGAAAATTAGAGGTTTCAACATCGATTGGAAAATGAGATTGAATCCTTGCTCCACTGAAAATTCCTTGACGGTGATGAAGATGGTTGTATAGATACCTCCACAACGAGTGATGATGACCACAAACCCTCTCCCTCCCTTCTCCAAAAGCCCAAAGACAAAATAACCAATGACTTGGAGCGGTTTGATTTCAAAGACTCAGACTACTAGAAAAAACATAAAACTTTACAATTTTAATGAAAAATATATATATTTAAGATTCCAAGCTATGATTCCAAACCATTAGAGGCAAAATATGCAAAGTCTACTCATGTATATAGCATTTAAGGGTGAATATATCAAAATGGTACCACATGCGATACATATCTGAATCAAAATTGAAAATACATAATCATCAAAATCATTGCCTATATTGGGATACTATTCATCAATAGTGCCATGTTCCCCCCTCCTCTAGGTTCTAGCCCTTGCCTCTACCTCGAATCTCGAAGTTGATCCTCCAAGGACATTAGTCAACACGCTACAATTTTGATGAAACTTTTTAATCCAAGCACTAAAATAAGGTAGAAAAAGCTTCCCATGCTTAATAAGTGATTTTGCCTAACTAAAGGGTGCAATTTTTATTAAGGTCATGACAGAGGAGTTCAATCAACTTCAATAATCAGGCATCAACACCACCAACATCAAGGTACATAAAGAGTTTGATGTGTTTGATTAAATTCCAATCCCTTACCCTCAAACATGATAGAATCCAATGGAAACGTTGCAATCCTGAAATCCTGAAAATTATTAAGTCTATTGAATTCTGAATGGGATCTAAAATTTTACTTTTTGCATATGAAGTCTGATGAGGTTGGAACCACTCTCAAACATCTTGAAACAATTAATGGTAATGTTAAAATTTTAAGTAAAAAGATAGAAAATGACAGGTAAGGAGAATGTCACTTTTACAATAAGAATTTTACATTACCATTTAATATTGTTGACTTCAATGTCACTTGTACAAAACTGGGCAATTTTTTCTTTAAATCCGAGTTTTTAAAACTATGAAAATGCCTCCTTGGCGTTTTTTTGGGTCATGGCACGTTTTTTCCTAAAAAATCACCAATTTTTTTAAAATATCGCGAGTTCCGATTTTTATAAAAAAAATTGCAATTTTTTGGGGAAATCGACAATTTTTCGGAGATTTTATCTTCTATGATTCAACATACAACAACAAGATAATAAAACTGCCTTCACCAAACATCTTATAATATGCACAATGTTCAGCTTCACTTCTACTAAAACCTTGGCTCTTTATTAAAGTATCAAATTTGTTGTACCACATCCTTGGCACCTATTTCAATCCATATAGAGATTTTTTGAATTTGCAAATCAAATGCTCCTTGCCTCTTTCTTTGCAGCCCTCAGGCTGATCCATATAAATCTCTTCCTCGAGATGACCATGTCGAAAGCAATTTTTAGATCAAGTTCCTCCGACTGTAAATCCTATCCTGCTACAAGTGCAAGTAGAACTCTTAGAGTAGTTAGCTTCACAACTAAAGAGAAGCTTTCATTAAAATCTATACCTAACTTCTACACAACCTTTTGCCACCAAGCGAACTTTATAATGTTCCAGTAACCCATCATTGTTCGTCTTTTCTTTACACACCCACTTGTTTCCAAAGCCTTTCTTCCTAGTGGGAGATTCACAAGTTCCCACGTTTAACTCTTGTGTAGTGCTTTCATTTCTTTTCCCATGGCCTTCCTCTATTTATTTGCATTCTCAAATTCTCTAGCTTCCTTAAATGAACTCAGTTCACCATCATCAGTTCACAAAGCAAAAAAAAAAAATCAAGAGATTACCTTTCTAGATGCTTCTTCGGACATGTAGATCTTCTATGTTGTGGTTGTTGAACTTGTTGTTCTTCATGTTGATCATAAGCTTCATTTCATTTTCATCTTCACTCGTTTCTACTTCAACATGTACAATCTCAAGCGGTTGTTGCACCTCCTTCCTTTGCATGGATTTTTCTTTAAATTAACATCTCGACTAACAATTACCTTGTGGTCAAGAGGATCCCACAATCTATACCCCTTTATTGTATTATCATAACCAAGAAAAACACATTTACTTGACTTTAAGTCAATCTTGGAGCTCTTTTCTTTAGGCACATGGGCAAATGCATCACAGTCAAAGATACACAACTGAGAATAATCAACTGGCTTATCACACCAAACCTCCTTTGGAACCTATCCATCCAACACGATTTTAGGTGATTTGTTAATCAAATAAATAGTTGTATTAACACACTCTGACCAAAATCCATTATTCAATCCAGATGTCTTGAGCATGCTTCTTGATGTTCCATGATTGCAATTTATCCACTCAGGCACACCATTTTGCTATGAAGTATATGGAACAAATTTTGGGTGCTTGATTCCTTCCCGCATACAAAATTTATCAAATTCCTTGGAACAATATTCTCCTCCATTATCTGACCTAAGACATAAAAAATTTAAATTTCTTTAACCAAATTTATAAAGACATTCCTTTCCTTTTCAGATGTCCATTTTCCAATTTTTATCAATTTTGGGTTTTTATTTGATAATATTGATTTCTATGTAATCTCCAAGCTTCATTGAATCAATATTATTCTTTCTACCATCATGTCTGTCAAAAATTTGCTCGATTCCCATAAGACCACGAGGTACTGGATTGTCAAACTGATTACCTTATCCCTGATACTCTTTTCCTTCCTCCTGAAAGTTGAGACTAAAGTTGGAAAACTCATCCACATTATGAAGAAACTTCAGAATTTGTTCATCACTTTGGAAAACCTACCAATGTTCCATGTTGTCTGGAACAGATGGTCTAAAATTTATCTCTAATTTACCATCATTGTTCAACAATTCCTCAGAGAGTTGGAGAGTTGAGGTTGTTGCTGCCAAGTTGTTTTCATCTCTATGAATTGAAGTTTCGTTTAAAGCATCAAAATGTTCCATCATGTCCCAAACTGCATTTCTATATTTTTTCAACCTTTTACACTTGCAAGCAAATTCATTCTTAACTTGGAGGATTATCAATTCAAAGTTGCCACTTATGCTTAACATTTTTATCCCCATATCCTTTGTTGTTTCCAAGCCAAGTAAAAGTGCTTCATATTCTGCTACGTTGTCCTTTGCTTCAAATTCTAACCTATAGGCAAAATTGAAAGTTTCCCCTTTAGGTGAAGTGATGACCACACCAGCCCCCTTTCCTGATCTAGAATGAGCACCGTCAAAATTCATCCTCCTTATCCCATCTACCTTCTCATCTTTCATTTTTTCTTTAAGGGGAGCCAAAAAGGTAGAATAGCAAGTGTAGGTTCCAATATCATCAGTGTTGTAAACATACTCATTTAAGGGTTTCTTAGGGTTTTCGACATGATATTTATTTTCCCTTTCATTACGCAACTTTACCCATGAATCTTCTGGTGTAGGTATCGTAACATAAGTCCAGTCCATTTGGATCCATCCTCCCAAGGTAGAAACCCACTTTCTAGACAACAACATCCCTCATTTATCTGGCACATCAATCACGAGAATGTTTGTGGCTATGTGAATATATGGGTACTTAGCCAGTCTCACCTGTTGATTTAGGATAATTCCTACCACATCCACTTCCCTGGAATCCATAGCACAGACATTTCAATAAGGCCTAGTTGTTCTTAGGTTCAACTGTTCCATAACTTTCCTAGTCATTATACTGGAAGAGGATCCTGAATAAAGCATACAATTATGTAGAAGAAGATCACTCGTCATCAATGATACATAGAAAGGGGGATGATCTTCTTTTCTTGAATCCATAGATGCAAAATTACAACCGGATCATCTAGGACATTATTTTGAGCTGGAGGAGGTTCTTCTAAAGGTTCTTTAAAAATTACCCTTTTGGGAGATGGAGCATTTAAGACTTTCAACAACTTTTCTCTTTGCTTTGGAATTTTAACTATTTCACTTGTAAGGACTGACACTGTAGCTTTTGAAAACCAAGTTCCCAAATCAAGACCTACATTATCTGAATCAGGGGGAGTGGTTACCTTAAGAGGATATTGTTTACTCTTTGAAGTTCCTAGATTGTCCCTTCTCTGATAGGTGAGGCCTTTGAACTTAGGCATTTCTTTAATTTGTTCAGTTCTAGGCTTAGCACCAAAGTTCTTGGTGAGGTTATCCAATTGTTGACTGTACACTCTCGCTTGATTCCAGGTTTCTGTGGAAACGGGATTGAGTTGTCCTACTGTGTTGACATACTCAGGCTCTCTTGAATACTCTTCACTGTCACTTGATTCTAGAAGACCATGCTCTAAGATTTGACGAGCCATGTAACAGGTGGACTCTTCATGAAGGGCCTCACAAGGTCTGCAGTAGGGAATGACTTCTTCAACCATGTTGGTGAATCTAGTTGATTAGGGGGCCTTTTCTCTTGTGGGGCTTTCCTTTGAACCTAATTTCCCTTAGGAGAAAAAATCTTCTGACTGGTTTGAGCTCTTTCCATGTTTATTACTCGGTTTTGCATATTCTTTAGTTGATTTGCATAATCGACTTGTAAGGCCTCCATCCTATCATTCATCTCTTTCATTTTCTTGTCATAAGCCTCTTACATGTGATTCGTGGGATCCTTAGCCTTAATCTCTTGTTGTTTAGGAGGGATAAGGGCAATTGTGTATCCAGGAATGTTTGATTTTTCCCAAAGCTTGCATATTCTAGTCAATCTTAACGACCAGTTCTTGAGCTTTTTTAAGATCGCCTAGTTCTTTATCCCTAAGTTGGTATCTCAGTTCTCCGCTCAAGGCTTCCATGTAGTACACAAGGATGGATTTGTCGGGTGGCTTGAAATCAAAATGGATGCTTTTCACGACCTCCCGAAACTTTTTGTTGAACTCCATAGTTTCGTTTTCACTTCTTTTTATGGTATGGAAAGCAATTAGTTGATGGCGAGATTCTTTTTTATCTACCCATCTTTCCTTAAATCCTTTCAAAAAATCAGCATAACTAGCATAGGAATTGTCATCTAAGCCTGTGTACCAATCATAAGCATCTCCTTCTAAAGACGAGGCAAAAAGTTTCATATACACGTCATCATGTTGTTGAGCAATGTCTTTGACCCAACTAAAGAAATATTTGGAGATAGCTTGTAAATGAGCAGTAGCAGTGATGGCACTGTTTCCTTGAAAAGTTGGAAGTTCCTCAATAGCTTTGTCTAGTATAGCATGAGGCTGACCTGCTATCTAAGTAAAGTCAAGGGGTTTGAAATAATCAGTCATTTCTTCAAGCAAGTTACTACTACTGCTTTAATTTTCAAAAAGAAGATGGATGTCCAAAATGGACTCAAATCCTAAATTCTCAAGGATTCTACGAGAAGACTGTCGATTTAGCCTCTTCCTATAATCCCTTTCAGGCTCAAGGATGAGATCAAATAAGCCTTTAGAATTTCTTCTAGTAGAATACCCTGGTGGGATTAAGAGCAGTGGAGTCGCCAGATGGACCGAGTTCAATTCATAGGTTGACTAGATCAACCAAATTTTATTTTAAAGGTAAAAAACTACTAAAAGAAAAAGGTAAGTTGACTCCAGGAATAAAAAGATTTATCCCCGGCAACGACGCCAAAAAATGTTGTCGCCTTGCACACACCTAGGGGCGGGAGAACAGAAATATTCAAGTTGCTCGGTGTGTCCTTGAGGACAAGTCTCGAGTCAGGGACTGTCACTTGCTCTTGACTCCTCCATTTAGGCCACTCCTAACAAACCCAAGGGGGGTAGTCCCTAAGAAAGAGTTGTTAAAGCTCTTGTTTATTAATTGTTTACGGATTAGATAGTTTGTTAGGAGTTTACTGAATAAAAATACTGAAACCAAATAACCTGCAAAAAATAAAGCTTAATTCAACAGCATGAGATAATACAACATTCACAATATGAAATGACTTCAAAGCAAATAAGATTTGTAAATGAACTAGTTCCAAAATGGAGTCGAATAGTTGTTGCTGATGTAATGGAAAATGTTTTGCAATGTACTTAGTCAGTTTAAATCTTATTCAATGATGAGTGAGTTAAGGGGAAGGGCAATTCCCGATATACCGTGAGGTCCTGGGAATACGTTTGTATTCTTAGAAGAGTGGCTCCGCACAGGAAAAAGTGGGCTAGATGGAGTCGTGGGCGAGTGTTCAACACTACACCAACAAGGATGTAGCCTAACGGGACCCCACAATCACTTTCTAGTTGTTCCCACTTTCCCTGAAGAATTTGCCCACTGTTCCTCAAGTTCGTTACGCCGGATTTTCGTAATGTTTGAAGGGTTGTAACTTTTATTAATGTGAGTTTGATAAATTAAATGTGAGGAATTAATTAATGCGCATTTCTGCTTTTGATTATCCCAAAGCTCAAGGTGAACCTGCGATGGGCAAGAGCATACACCAGAATGGCAAATTGTTGATTCCAATTTGGTATTGTAAGACAAGAAAGGTAAAAGCAGTGAGACTAATTACTACGGCAAGGAATATCTTTTCCCCAACGAGCAAGCTCTTTGGGTAATTCGGTAGATCAATGCCAAGTTGGTATTACTTTTCAAAACAAAAATAGAAAAATGATGCCTAAAAGGAAAATAAATTATAATAAAACTACACTACTTCCTACGGCAAAAAGTATCTTTTCCCCAATCGAATGGATTTTCTTAGGTAATTCGGTAAAGCAATGTCGGATTAGTTCTTTAATGAAGTAAAAATAAAATTTGATTGCGTTATAATCAACTAAAACTAAACTTAATCTAAAGACTTGCAAAAAGTAAATAATCACACAATGGGCAGATATAGGCTTCCCCCAAATGGGGGAAGGGGGTTGTGGGAGTCGTAATCCCACTTGCTTTTTATTGATAATTACTTACAATGCTTAAAAAGAAAAAAGAAATGCCTTTTGACCCTTGAAGAATGGGTCAAAAATGATTACAAATTTGCTAAGGGAAGAAAGGGAATGAAGAAGGGGGATGGTAGATGGATCATGAGTGCTTTAGATGGCTCAAAACTTGATTTTTCGACAGCACCTCCCTCTCTTTTTCCTTCAACCTGCTAAAAACCAGCAAGCAAATATGATTAGAAGATGGTGGTATGCACAAAAAACAAAAACAAAATCAGACTTTGGTACTCAGAAAAATTTTGAAAATTTGTTAAATGCAAGTACTAGTCTTATAGCCTAGATCTAATGGAAATATGAAGTTTTGAAAGCGTTTTTTAGATCTAACTATTCTTAATTTGCTAAAGTAAGTAGATTGAAATAAAATAAACTTTTGAAAATAGATCTACTTGATTAGCATTTAAAACAAGGTAACCGGGAAAGATAGAGTTTAGATTTTCAGGAGATGGATGAACACTTCAAGCCCTTGCTTGATTCTTTGCTAATGGCTTTGGAGTCCCTACAACAAAGATTAGCTTCTAAAGAGGATGCCGAAGAAGGAGAAAAAACAGCTTAGTTCAACACTTCCTTTGGATTTTGTGACCTGCAAAACTATAAAACCACTCTTGCAAAGATTAGATTAGATCTAGTATGTTTGAAGAAGAAAAACTCAGAGAACCTCAATACAACTGAATATAGCCGGTTACTCCTATATCTTTCAAATCCAAATCATAAGCAAGCAAATTAACAATTGTAAATGATTAATCTATGTATCATGAATGATCATCTAAGCTAGATATATCAACACAGATTGAGCAAGAGCAATTTTAAACAATAAAGTATCACCTCATTAACATAGATTCCTTCCAATGACACAAGGTAGACCTCCAAAGTCTTCAACTTTATTATTCAAAATAGCAGCAACATTACAATAGGCAAAGGTTCCTTGCATCCATCTGGAATGAGGCAAAAGAACTTGCTTAAATAGATTTTACAAACCCGCAGGAAGGCACCAACCAACTGAAGTAGACATGAGTTAACCGGAGATGAAGTGGAGTGTTGAAATTCAAGTAGAGTTGATTTCAAAGAGGAGGTGCCACATCTCCATATGGAGATGCGCCCTCACCAACAATCCCACCAAACCACTCGCGTGAAGCCACCTTCATGACTCGCACATGGGTTGGAAAAGGAGCGCATATCCAAGTTTTGAATGACGTATGATATAGCACAACTCAATAAACCCAAAGTTTTAACAAATTAAAACATGGAGAGGGGGTCCACACTCCATACCATCGTATCCTCACATGGTGCTAGCGTGAGTCATATGTGGGTGACGTCATCCCCTCAAAACAATTCGTGAACTCCATTTTTACCAAAGTTTTAATTGTCATGTTGTTGGAGAAGGTGAGCGCATGATCATGGGACCCATTGCCATGTCATTTCCCACTTTTAAAATATTGATTTTTTTAATTTTTGACTTTGGTGCAATTTCTCATAATTTAGCATTTTTTTATGTTTTGTAGGTTTTTTAGCAAAATAACGCCATACAGGATGATACAGTCCCCCAGAGCACAGGAAAAGTGGGTCTTGGGGTAAAGGAGGTGCTCTGAGCTTGAAAACGAACTCATACACGCCAAAAACAGACTCTGAATCATATTTTTTTTACATTTTGAAGTTTTCTATTTAAACCATTAAAAAATGGCCTAAAAAATGGAATATATATATATATATATATATATATATATATTCCAATAGGAAAATATCCGCCATTCTAAATAAAGGATGGCTTTTTAAAGTGTTCCAGAGGAACTTTCATTAAAGAAGAAACAGAGTCTTTTCTTCATCAAAATCTTGCCTTAGTATACGCCTTTACAAAATTACATCATATTACAAAAAAACTCAATGATTTTCGTCATCCTGTAGCATGCGTTCTTGTCTTTCCTGTCTATTGCATTTGATTGCCTGCAAAAACCTCTATTTCTATCTTGCCTAGCTCCAAAAGAAGGGCCAT
>LPNX010986892.1:524268-603241 GCA_001517045.1 Pseudotsuga menziesii | reverse complement strand
TACAAAGTTTGTAATGGATACTTGAACAAATGGTGGATAAACCCTACTGATGCAAAACTGATGTCACTAAAATTCATACCGTACTGCTGGTTTGATTTACAACTCAAAGAGGACTGATATGCTCATTCTGCATGGTCACTAATTGTAAACTGAGAACTCTGATACATCAATATACTGCTGCTAATGACCATTTAAATATTTGTTCAGATCTGTCTCGTAAGTATATTTATTATTTGCCATTTGGTGTATAATATTTAGACTCTAGAGATATAGATTGGGACAGTTATTGTTATATAATATAAACCGAAGCAGTGCATTCCTGTAGCAATTGTCCATCTGCAGCCAATAAATTTATGTTTTTTAATATATATTAAAATTTAATATATTATATTATTGCCGCTCCCAACCTGACGTATCCAGTGAATTTGGGCGAAGCTTCTAGACGTATCGGATACTCGTGTCCGCGTACCCGCGTACCGAAAACTTGTGCAACATAGATATATATATATACTCTCGGAATCAGACGAAACTCTAGAGGGACCTAGTACATGTCCATACGACTCAATACCGATGCCTAACACACTTATATACATCGACACATGAACTTTAATAACCCCCTAAGGCCTAACCACCAAGACGAAAATTCCAGCTTTGGAGGAGCAATGAAAAACTCGAAAATTATACATCGCTTATTCAGCATTGCGTATTTGACAAGGGAAAAAACACCTTGGAATAATCGGATTGATATCCAAGTCCTTTACAAAACATTTGTCGTGTTGGAGCATTTATTACAACGCCCCCAAGGGGTATGAACATGCATTTTATTAAAAAAAATAAAGGGACCACAACTGGTCCTGATGTAACCACGGAACTTCTAAGCACTAACAATGAACAATTGACTTGTTCAATACTCTAGCGGCATACTGGAAATCCCCTAAGTGTAACTTAGTGGATAACACTATGTCTGCACATCTTTCTGCTAACAGTTTGAGGAGCTCTCGTCGTGAGGAAGGACCATAAAGATGGGGGCATTTCCATTGATGTTTCCATTTGGATACACACTGTAATGTACGGAGATTGAAACAGGCATTTGGTGGTTGTTTCCTAGATCCATCATATGCCCCAATGACCTTTGTTCGAGCATCAAACCCTCGCCCTCACTAATGCAAAACACAATTGTTGCTTCCTCCCTTATGCGACGTTCAGCATTCGACTTGACTAGAACCCGCAACTATATTCAAACACTCTCCTCGATTTCATTTTTCGAGAAAGGCGTCTTCTGTGCACTCGCTTCAGTCGAGCATTGTTTCTCTAGTTTCTTGTTCCATGTAAATAAGAGGGCGTCTTGTCTCTCTCTGTGAAATTGCTCTACCAATCAACGTGGTGATAAGTGCATACCAGTATTAGACGCAGGCCAATCAGGATAGTAAAAATCGACTCGTTGCAATCAGTAATATTTATGCCTAGTTCCAAGAAGAAGAACACAAGCAAATCCGTTTGCAACTTCATCACCGTCAAATTCAACAATATCTACAATTGATCCTTCATCCAGGTTGCATGAAGCAAATGCCAGAGGTACAACACGAGGGAGGTGTTGTGTAAATCCTTCACCCATAACCTCTACTATGTTACTAAAGAAGCCATGAGTATATTATCGAAGCTCATTGAAATCCAGAGTAAAGATTGCAATAGAAGTGTCAATGAAAGACAGTAATATTGGCTCAATTCTTGGTTGTCCAATAGCCATAGCAATTATCCCTACAAGCTCAGTTTCTACACCTGCTTTCAAATTTATTTCTTCTAAAAGTTCTTTCAAGTTTATTTCTACATGTGTCTTCACATTTTAATCAGAAACAGAATTGGAGAAGTTTGCATTCTTTGTAGAATTTGTATTGAAGAAAATGAAGTTGTATTTACAGAAGGCCATTAATGTATTTGACATTGCTTTCTACTTTTAAAAAATGACTTGTATCTGTTGTGGGTGTGGTATTGAGCAGTAAAGAAAACCATATGGAATGGTCATGGAAAATCAAACACACTTTGATTTTTAGTGACCTCTGGGATGGGATCTGTGAAGGAGAGAATAACATTGCACCTATTGCGCCTATAACAGACAAAGAGCTCATTATATGGAAGAACAAAGATAAGAAAGCATACGCTTTGATCGCTGGTACAATAAGTGAAAAGGTAAAAATCATTATATATTTCCTTTTAAAGACTCTTATGGTGCTTTAAAGAAATTGAAAGATTTGTATGATTCACATTCAGAATTGGAATTCATACAATCATTGGTGAAGCTCTTCAACCTAGAGTTGAAGGATAATGATTCCATGGCTTTAGCTTTTGAGATTAAAGCCATCAAGTATAACACTGATGCTACTGGAGTACAGATCAAATTCCTCTCACAACTTTTATTAAAATTCTCTACCCTACATATTCACACTACCTTGAATCCTTGCAAGCTACTAGCCAAATGAAGTCTGTTACATTCGACACTTTGGTGGAGAAGGTTGCAGAACATGAAAAGCCTTCGAAAAGAAAAGAACACGGCCTATTGAAGAGACTGTGGCTTGCTCAGAAGAAATACTTACAAGATTCATTTAAAGGAGAAGGCACTACAAGAGGGCATGGAAAGAGGAATTTCAAAGGCAAGAGGGGTTGACATGATCAAGGTGAAAGATTCAACCATCATTGTGTTTGTTGCGGCAAGAACAGATATGACGCATAGCATTGTCGGGCTCCATGAGAGCAAATCAAAGACAAACATGATCAAAAAGAAGACAAAGGTAAAGCATCTAAATTAATGAAAGGTAAAGCAACTGAATCTGTTCATTACATTGTTGCTCATCGCAATATTGGAGTAAACTAAAAATTTGTTTAACACTTCATTTGCTTCTTGTAGAGATGCTTGGTTACTTGGCATAGGTGCATCATGCCATCTAACCTTTCGAAGAGACTTCTTTGAAGATTTCAATGACAATGTAGATGGTATAGTCTATTTTGCAAATAAATCAAGTTTGAGCCTTCAGGAATTGGTACCATCAAACTTAAGTTGTTTGGATTCCCGAATTTTAGTTTGCATGATGTTCTTTATCTTCCCGAATTACGAAGAAGCTTGTTGCCTCTTGTGCATATTCGACAGCAAGGCCATTCTATTCATATCTTCAATGGCAAAGTTGAAATAAGGAGGGCTTCTGACAACATGGTTGTTATGACAAGTATGGAAGATGAACAATTATTGAAATTGAAAGGGACATCTGCTTGTGTGCAAAATTTTGCCTACTTATGTCACAATGATGAAGGTACATTATCATCTAGTTTCTTATGGCATGTTAGATTTGGGCACGTTAACTATGATAGCCTTCGTTTGTTGAAAAAGAAGGGTGTTTTCCGATTTTCCTACCGTAAACTTCTGGATTCCCAACCTGATTTCAAGTTTCAACTGTGCATATTGTTTAATGCCCAACCCCAATATTGATTTTGACTGCAAGTTAGCGTTTTTCTTCTAATAAACAATATAGTAAATCAAACACTAGCAAATTTTCACACTTTTTAATGACAGGAAATAAAAGACAACCACACCATAAAAAGAATACTCATATTTTTTAGCCAAACTTGGCTCAGGAAAAACCACAAAGGGAAAACCTATAGAGAGAGATTTTATTTTTCCAAGGAGAAAAATACAACTAATTAACAGCAGTACTTATCTCCCTTTCTTCACGAAATTTGTGCCAAAATCATATGGTACAAACTGTTGTAAATTTCCATCATTAATTGCAACCCCTCACACATGCCAATTGACAGCAGTACAGCCTCGATTTCCATGCCCTTTCTACAGTTGTACGGACTCCCACATGTTAGCATTAAATGTATGTTAGTACAACCTCGATTTTTGTGCCCTTTCAGCAATTGTACAGCCTCACATGTGCCAACATTAATTGCAGCAGTACGGACTCGATTTCTATGCCTACAATCTCAAGGATCCTCCTTGAAATCTATACCCAATTTTAATGACAGTACGGCCAACATTAAATGCACCAGTTGCTTGTCTTGGAAACCGTGCCTCTTAGAGAATTTCTTGTTTTCATCTTCTCTCTCAGAAAACCCTCTCCTTCTCAAGTCAAGTTCTCTTCTCTTCTGTTGCTTTCTCCAAATCACTTGGTAAACAATAAATGAGAAATGAATGCCTTTCCCTAGTTTTGTTCAAAGTAACTACATTTTCTAGATCAAGGGTCAAGTTTATAACTTGACTTAGTGAGATTTAGGGCCCACATTAAATGCTCATACATTTTCTTATTAAATGACTTTAATTCACTTTTCATTTAAATAATTGATGAGACATTTAAATACTCACCCACTTTATTTCTCATAAAGTCAATTAAAAATTATAACCAAGAACCAGCTTTATAAAGTGACTTTAAAAACATAAAGCACTTCTCACTTTAATAAAGTGACTAGGGACCTCATTAATTGAAGCAATTTGATGCATATATTCTTGGAAAACATAGCAAACAACCTTTCTATGATTCCACTTCCAGAGCATTTAGAAAACTTGGGTTGATCCATTATGATTTGTGTGGCCTAATGCTTATTCCATCTGTTGATGGCAATAAATATATCATGTCTTTTATTGATGATTAGGATGTGTTGGATATACATGTTGAAAGAAAAATCTCAACCTTTTGAAACATTTAAAAAAAATTATGTATGGTTCCAAAATGAATCTAAATCACGTATAAGCACTTTATGTACTGCTAATGGATGCAAATATAAATCTAATTAATTTGAATACTATCTTTGCCAACATGTAATTAAGTATCAAACCACAGTTCCATACAATTCTCAACAAAATGGTGTAGCCGAAAGGATGAACAAGACACTCTTAAATATGGTTTGTTCTATGATGTTTATGAAAAATGTGAAAATGATGTTTTGGGGTGATGCAGTTCTTTGTGCAGTATATTTGCAAAACAGAAGTCCATCACATGCTCTTAATAATAAAACTCCTTATGAAATGTGCTATGGTCATATTCCTTCGGTAACACATCTCAAGATTTTTGGTTCCACCTATTATGCCTTAATTCCGAAGGAACAACAAAATAAATTGGATGTAAGTCGAAAGTGTATCTTCTTGGGGTACTCAAATTCCTCCAAAGCATACCGTCTTTATGATGAGGTAAATAAAAAGTTTATTCTTTCTAGAGATGTGGTTTTTCTTGAATTCTCAAAAAATGACAAGACAATTGAGCAACAACTTGATCATCTTAGCAAATTTGCCCCGAAAAAACATGTTATGCATTTGATAATGAGATTCCAACTCTTGAAGGGGTGATTCTTATCTTGGATCAACCTTTAGAATCTTTTGTTGAAATCCCTTCTTGATCCTCATTTTCTTCAAAAGAGGAAGTTCCATTGGATGATGTGGTTGAAGGGATTGGACGGCTAAGTCTTGGAGAGACTACACCATCTCAATCAATTGAGCAACCTTGACCATCACATAAGATTCCAAAATGGGCCATGAAGACACTTGAAAGTGTTCATCCTAATGAGATTGGAAAGATAGGAACTGGGAGCTCAACAAGACAAGAAGATGGAGGTAATGTAGATAATTCAAATCATAGTTACATATATCGGCGATATATCGTCCATATCGCGATATATCGCGAGTCACTCCCCTTGGCGATATATCACCCCTAAAAAATTGCGACATATACGACATTTTGAATGTGTCACAATATATTGAATGTATTGCAATATATTGGAAATATATCGCGATATATTGGAAAATATCGCCCTACTAAAAAAAATTCATGGAATTTGGGAAATAAAGCAATGGGTAAAGTTTTTGACAAGGTTATTAGAACCAGACATTAAATTCTTAAAGTAATAAATGGTAATATTAAATTCCTAAAGTAAAAGTAATATTTTCCTTATCTTTCATTTTCTATCATTTTACTTAAATTTTTAACATTACCATTAATTGTTTTAGAATGTTTGAGTGGTTCCAACCTCACCGGACTTCATATGCAAAAAGTAGAATTTTAGATCCCATTCAAAATTCAACAGACTTAACAGTTTTCAGGATTTCAAGATTACAATGTCTCCACTAGATTCTATCATGTATGTGTTAGAATAATCAACCCATAGTTAGCTACCTTAGACATTAATTAATTCATTTTTGTCTTATTTGCTTAGTTTCCATATTTCACCTTATGCAAGTTGTCCTCCACATGTCCAAAGTGGTCAAACTTGCTAAAATTGAGTCATGGAGAGCTTGGGAAACCACTTGGAATCAAATCTGCTTTATTCCTGGCCTTCCTAGCGCATGTATGTTTTTTTTGCTTTATTGTCTGCTTTTGCAGAGTTTTAAGGCAATTGGGAAAGTTTGACTAGGTGAAGTTAACTTGTTTTTTGTCCTCATCATCCTCCACTCTTTTCTCCTAAGAAAAGCATGTATGAGTTGGGCCTTCCATCATCTATTAGCTTGCCTAATTGATTTTGCCAATTCGTGAGCTCCTAGACAGATTTGGAAACTGCTTTATGCACCTATGGGGGATTTGCTTAGATTTAGTAAGCCTGCTTTTGACCAAATTCGAATGGCATCCTTATGCATTCGAATCTCTCATGTAATTATTTATTGTGGCAGCCTATGACTTCACAGGGTTGGCTATTGTACACTTATTCAATACAAATTAGTGTTCTGCTCCATATTCAGTCTCCTTTGTGTGTAATTTGCATGTGTAATTGGCAATTTTTGTGGGTGTAATTGTTCTAACACCTAGGTTCAATTTCCACATGGTATCAGAGCCTTTGTAGATCGATTTCTCTCCTTCCAATTTGTTATTGCAGGTTCGACATCATTGACTGGGAGCATTCTGCTGACTGAAGGGACAATTTCTGAGCTATGGATCAATCTCAAAAGATCATCTTAACTCCATTTATCTTCTTTGAATGGAAAGCAGAGATGGAGATACTGTTGAGAGCGAAAGGCCTCTACAGAGTGACTATGGCAACAGAAGCAGAGCCCAATGCAGCTGCAGAGAAAATTAAATGGCACAACAGGAGGGATGAGGCCTATGGTCTCCTGTGTCTGAGCATATCCAGAGACCTCCTTTTCCATCTTGATGGATTAACATCACCAAATGAAGTATGGGAGAAGCTTGTTGAGCTTTTTGGTAAGACAGATGAGATGAGGGGACATCAAATTGAAAATGAATTGATCTCCCTGAGTCCCAACAGCTTCGAATCCCTGCAACTCTACTTTTCCAAGTTCAAAGCCCTTGTTTTGCAGCTAAAACAGTGTGGAATTGAAAAGAAGGAGGAGCAACTAGTTTTGGCCATACTCTCAAAGCTTGGCCCTGACTATTCAGTGTTTGTCTCGACCTTCCATGCCACAAAGTTGACAGCTCGAGCCTGGAAAATGCCTAGCCTTACAGATTTCATGGAATCTCTCACACAAGAACAAGATAAATTGGTGATAATGGGCACCATCAAACCTTCCAAAGACCAAGCTCTGGTTGCTAGAGATTCGAGGGTGGATTCAAAAGGCAAGAAGAAAGCTAAGAAGCCACCTGAGCAAAAGAGAGACAAGAACAAGTCTCCAGAGGAGCCCCAAGGTTCCAAGAAGAACTTCCAGAAGAAGAAGAACAAAGGAGAAATGAGCAAGTGCGCATACTGCAGTAAGGGCAATCATCCTGAAAGCTCCTGCATGAAGAAGCAAATTGACATGCTGACCCAACTCCTGGAGAAGAATGGCATCTCCCTTCCTGATAGCTCAAAGAAGAGGGAAGGAGGATCAAATTCAGAAGACAGAGAGAGAGTTCATGCATTGGTTGCTGGCACATCAAGCTCACCTAGTTTCATCATTGATTCTGGAGCTTCAAGACATATGGGTTCGACCAAGGAGGCATTCAACTCACTTGACATGTCGAAAGGTCCACCAATAGTACTGGGAGATGACTCTCTCACTAAAAGTTTGGGCAAAGGGAGGATTGATCTTCACCATGGTAAGTTCAGCAATGTATTGTATGTTCCAGGTCTTGCCTCTAACCTCTTATCAGTGTATCAGATGACCCACACAGGGTCTCCAAAGAAGGTCATATTCTCCCCTGATGAAGTTGAGATCACAGAGATCTCAAGTGGTAAAGTCATTGCAAAAGGAATTGCAAATCACACTTCGAAGGTATACATGTTCTCACACTTCCTACCCTACTCAAACCCCTCTGCTCTTCTGATTCAGGCTAATGAGGCAAGCAAGCTTTGGCATGAAAGATTTGGCCATCTTAACTTTAAGTATCTTTCTGATCTTAGTGAAAAAGAAATGGTCATAGGGTTACCAAAGATTAAGTTTTCCAAAGGAGTCTGTCAAGGTTGCATCTTAGGAAAACACCCAAAGCATAAATTTGAGAAAGCTAGTCATGAGAGAACCTCTGCACCTCTTGAGTTGATACACAGTGATGTTGCTGGCCCATTTCCTCATATGTCAATGAGCCAGGCCAAATATGCATTGACATTCATAGATGACTTTTCCAGGTACTGTTGGGTTTACTTCCTGAAACACAAGTCTGAAGTTTTTGGCCTCTTCAAAGTCTTTAAGGCTTTGGTTGAAAACCAGTCTGGGAGGAAACTCAAGGCCCTCAGATCTGACAATGGTGGTGAGTATGTCAAGTCTGAGTTCATTCAATATTGTGCAGATGCAAGTATTCAGATGCAGCATTCTATCCCTTACACACCACAGCAAAATGGTGTTGCTGAGAGGAAGAACAGATCACTGAAAGAGATCGCAACCTGCATGATGGAGGCTAAGACTTTGCCACCAAAGTTTTGGGCCGAAGCTATAAACTGTGCAACCTATATCCAGAATAGGGTGCCTCATAAACAACTTGATGGTATGACTCCTTTCGAAGCATGGAGTGGGCACAAGCCAGATGTGACCCATTTCAGGATTTTTGGCTCAAGGGCTTGGGCTAGAATTCCAACAAAAAAGAGGAAGGCTTTGCAGCCCCAAAGCCAAGAGTGTCTATTTGTTGGGTACTCTGAAGATTCAAAAGGGTACAAGCTAATCAATTTGAGCACAAACTAAGCCCTCATTGAAAGGAGTGTTCAGTTCCAAGAAGAGCCTTTAGCAGCAGTGGAAGTTGAAGAATCCTCTTCACCACCAAAACCATTGAATGTAAGTGAAGAGATAGTTGAGTTTGTTGATTCTGATATGTCTGATAATGATGATTTAATTGCAGATCCTAACAGTCCTACAAGACCAAAATGGGCAGCAAAGACCATTCATGCAGCTGGAGAACTAGCTAGAAATCCTAATGATTCTAGGAGGACTAGATCTCAGTTTGAGAGTGCTCTGTGTATGAAAGATCCTTTGTTTGCAGAGAAATGCTATATGATGGTTGAATCAGACCCACAGACATATGAAGATGCGGCACATGATCCAAGATGGAAAGCAACCATGAAAGAAGAGTTCAGCTCACTCCAGAAGAACAACACTTGGGAGCTGGTTGATCTTCCCCCAGGGAGGAAGCTAGTTCAGTGTAAGTGGGTTTACAAAACCAAATTTGCTGCTGATGGTTCACCTTTGAAATAAAAAGCAAGATTGGTAGCCAAGGGCTACTCATAGGTACATGGCATAGACTACAATGAGACCTTTGCACCAGTGGCAAAGATGGACTCCATCAGGATAGCCTTAGCCATTGCAGCTTCGAAGCAGTGGGAGGTACATCACATGGATGTGAAGTGTGCTTTCCTGAATGGAGATCTTACTGAAGAGATTTACATGCAGCAGCCTCAAGGCTTTGCTACTAATCCATCTCTTGTGTGCAGGCTAAAGAAATCATTGTATGGGCTTAAGCAAGCCCCCAGGGCTTGGTATGCCAAGATTGATGGCTTTTTGCTATCATTGAATTTTGTTCGATGCAAGTCAGATCCTAATGTGTATTTGAAGCTGATTCATGGTTCTTTAATGATTATTGTCTTGTATGTTGATGACCTTCTCATTACAGGAAGCTCAAAGGATGAAATTGCCTCCTTGAAGGATGCAATGAACCATGCATTCTCTATGACTGATTTGGGGTTATTGAGCCAATTATTGGGGCTCGAGATTGCTCAAACCAAACATGGAATAAAAGTACATCAGTCCAAGTATGCCTTGGATTTGCTAAACAAGTTCAACATGAAGGATTGCAAGCCAAGCAAGACTCCCTTCCTTTCAGGAGTTAAGCTTGAAGAAGTAGATTCTTCACCTATGGTAAATAATACACTGTATAGGCAACTGATTGGGTGTTTGTTGTACCTTACACATACTCAACCTGATCTTTCTTATGCAGTAAGTGTGGCTTCAAGATACATGGATCAACCTCATGACATCCATTGGAGAGCAGCCAAAAGGATCTTTAACTTTGTTCAAGGAACAAGGACTCATGGGATCTTCTACAAAGCTAAATCTGATCTTGATTTGATTGGGTTTACTGACAGTGATTTGGGCAGGTGACAACACAAATCGAAAGTCAACATGAGGATATGTGTTCATGCTTGTTGAAGGACCAATCAACTGGTCAAGCAAGAAACAGAGTGCCATTGTACTCTCATCTACAGAAGCAGAGTACAGAGGAGTTGTAAATGCAGCAATTCAATGTTTATGGTTGCAGGGGTTACTTGGTGAGTGTGGCTTCGAATCATAATACTCAACTACTATCTATTGTGATAATCAGAGTACCATTCGAATCTGCAATGATCCAGTTCAAAGACAGAGAACCAAACACATTAAGATCCATATGCACTACATCAGACAGCTTGTGCATGATGGCACCATTCACCTACTCTTCTGTTCATCTTCAGAACAAGTAGCAGATATATTCAACAAAGTTTTTTGTGAGAAGACATTCAGCAATCTCAAATCACTACTGGGGATTGCTGATCATGCTGTGAAGCATGAGTGATGACAAGATTTTCAAATTTTGTTTTACTGTCCATGTTTAAGGGAGGATTTTTCTCACTGGGTTTTTGCCTCTTTCCTTGGTTAAATGGACATGCAGTATGTAAAGGGTGACTAAGCCTTGTTGCTAGGCCCTATAATTTTCTGATATTTTACTCATAAGTCAGGCTTAAGGGGGGGTGTTAGAATAATCAACCCATAGTTAGCTACCTTAGACATTAATTAATTCATTTTTATCTTATTTGCTTAGTTTCCATATTCCACCTTATGCAAGTTGTCCTCCACATGTCCAAAGTGGTCAAACTTGCTAAAATTGAGTCATGGAGCGCTTGGGAAACCACTTGGAATCAAATCTGCTTTATTCTTGGCCTTCCTAGCGCATGTCTGCTTTTTCTGCTTTATTGCCTGCTTTTGCTGAGTTTTAAGACAATTGGAAAAGTTTGACTAGGTGAAGTTAACTTGTTTTTTGTCCTCATCATCATCCACTCTTTTCTCCTAAGAAAAGCATGTATGAGTTGTCCTTCCATCATCTATTAGCTTGCCTAATTGATTTTGCCAATTCGTGAGCTCCTAGACAAATTTGGAAACTGCTTTATGCACCTATGGGGGACTTGCTTAGATTTAGTAAGCCTACTTTTGACCAAATTCGAATGGCATCCTTATGCATTCAAATCTCTCATGTAATTATTTATTGTGGCAGCCTATGACTTCAAATGGTTGGCTATTGTACACTTATTCAATACAGATTAGTGTTCTGCTCCATATTCAGTCTCCTTTGTGTGTAATTTACATGTGTAATTGGCAATTTTTGTGAGTGTAATTGTTCTAACACCTAGGTTCAATTTCCACAGTATGAGCGTATGAGACTGGCATTTAATCAAGCACAACAACCTCTCTATGTATCTTGTTGTTGGTGGTGCTCATTGTTGAACTCCTCTATCATGACCTTGATAAAAATGTACCCTTTACGCAAGCAAAATCACTTATTAAGCTTGGGAAGCCTTTTCTACCTTATCTCAATGATTGGACTAGGAATTTTCATCAAAATTGTAGGGTGTGAGTCTGTTGACTAATGTCCTTGGAGGATCAACTTCAAGATTCGAGGTAGACGCAAGGGAAAGAGTCTAGAGGAGGGGGGCATTGGGTGTTATTGATGAATATGATACCGATATAGGCAATAATTTTGATGATATGTAGTTATGGGAGGAGACAACTCACATTGGCTTCCACCTCAGTCCCAATACCTTCCACCATATCCCAAGCAGTTGGAGCTCCCATTTCCACCCCAGGATTATGTAGAGCACCTATAGGACCACCTAACTACTTCCAGAGGAATTTGGAGCCCCTTGCCAATAAAAGAGGTAAAGAGGATCGATGATTCGTATTATTTATCATTATACTATGTAGAATTTAGATGCCTCAGGAGTCATGATGATTCATCTCATGAGATACATTTATTTTGTTAATTTTAAGTGATTGTGTACCATTCTATCAGGAACATATTTCAGTATTTTTAGTTTATTGTCGATATGTGATCATGATCCACCATTTGACATCTTGTGCATCTTGTATATTAGTTGTATTTTTGTATTTATGTAGAAACGTGTTTATTTGATGTTGTTGTTGCTTTAGATATTAAGAAAATTGAAAAAAATGATTATTTTTGTATATTTTTGAGGTTTTACGACATTTGCCGATATTTTCGTCGATGTTGCTGATAAGTTGCATTTCGGACCCTCGGCGATATATTCGTCGACACAATATGTGTAACTTTGATTCAAATACAAATGATGCAAATGCTATGAAAGCTTCAATTGATTATGAATTGAATTAATCTGCTGACTATGAACCAACTTCCTTTGAAAAAGCAATTTCTCATGATAATTGGAAACAAGCTATGCAGAAAGAATTTGATGCTCTTATCAAATACGAGACATTGAAGTTGGTGAATCCTCCATTTGGAACCAAACCAATTGGTTGCAAGTGGGTCTACAATAAAAAGTATAAATCAATGGCTCACTTGACAAGCATAAGGTGAGGCTCGTGGCAAAAGGTTATGCACAGAAAAAAAAGGCATTTATTATGATAAGACTTTTACCCCTACAACGAAATGGGCTACTATCCGTACTCTATTGGCCTTGGGAACACAAAATAGACAGAAAGTTCATCAAATGAATGTAAAGATTGCTTTCTTGAATGGAGAATTGAAAGGGAATGTTTTCATGTCTCAACCTGAAGGTTTTGATGTGAAGGGACAAGAACAGAAGGTATGTAAGCTCATTAAATCTTTATATGGCTTGAAACAAGCACTGCGAGCCTGATATGAAAAGCAAAGTGAGCATCTTCTAAAGTTAAATTTAAGCACTTTAATCTTGATGATGCAACTCTTTTTGTCAAGAAAATTGAAAAATTTGTTACATATCTAGTGGTGTATGTAGATGATCTTTTATTGATAGAAAACAATGAAGACCATAAAACATCCATAAAGAAAGAATTGAATAAAAGCTTTGAGATGACAGATTTGGGACATCTTCCCTTCTACTTGGGCATTGAAGTAACTCAAGATCCAAACTACATATTCAGCTCCTAAAAGAAGTACACTGGTGAATTGTTGAAAAAATTCAACATGGTTAAATGTAATCCTCTCTCTACTCCAATGGAACATAACTTGAGGCTTACATCAAAAGACGGAAATGAGTTTGAGGATGCAACCAAATATAGACAACTTGTGGGAAGCCTTATTTACCTTACCACCACCAAACCGGATATTTCAATTGTTGTTGGGATCCTTTCCAGGTTCATGCAAAAACCTTGCGAAGGGTATTGGTCTGCTGCAAAAAGAGTTCTAAACTTTAAAGTACTTGAAGGGAAAAAAGATTATGGACTCAAATATTCTAAGGTGGATGACTTTAATTTAATTGGATATTTTGATTCAGACTTTGATGGAGATAGAAAATGAAGTATCAACTTCACGCTATCTTATGAATCTTGGATCAACAACTATCTCTTGGAGATAACGTAAGCAGCCAATCCCAGCAGATTCCACAACAAAAGTAGAATATGTGGCAACTACAGAAACAACAAAGGAGATTGTTTGGCTAAGGAAAATACTTGAAGATGAGCATGAGAAACAAGTGAATTCTACTCTTCTTTTGGTTGACAATACTTCTGCAATCAAGTCGGCCAAAAATCCCATATTCCGTGATCGAACCAAGCACATAAACACAAAGTATCATCTGATTTGACATCAAGTAGAAACCAAGACTATTCATATAAGAGTGTCATGTTCATCCTTTTGGCTACACCATTTTGTTGGTTGTATGGAATTCTGGTTTGATGCTTAATTCCATATTGGCGAAGATAGTAATCAAATTCATTAGATGTATATTCGCCTCCATTATCAGTACGTAAAGTGCTTATATATGATTGAGCTTCATTTTGGATCCATACATAAAAAAACTTAAATGTTTCAAAAGCTTTAGATTTATCTTTCAACAAGTATACCCAAAACATCCTGGTGTAATCATTAATAAAATACATGATATATTTATCACCATTAGCAAACGGAACATGCATTGGGCCACACAAATCAAAATGTATCAACACAAGATTTCTAGATGCACTAGAAGTGGAATCATGGAAAGGTTGTTTGTTATGTTTTCCAAGAATACATGCATCACATTGCTTCAATTGCCTTGGAATAGTAGGCAAACTGGAAACACCCTTTTTCTTCAACAAACGAAGGCTATCATAGTTAATGTGCCCAAATCGAGCATGCCATAAGAAACTAGATGATAACGTACCTTCGTCGTTGTGAGATAAGTGGGCAAAATTTTGTGCACAAGCAGATGTCCCTTTCAATTTCAATAATCGTTCATCTTCCATACCCGTCATAACAAGCATGTTGTCTAAATCCCTCCTTATTTCAACTTTTCCATTCAAGATATGAATAGAGTGGCCTTGTTGTCGAATATGCACAAGAGACGGCGAGTTTCTCCGCAACTCAGGAAGATAGAGAATATCATGCAAAATAAAATTCAAGAATCTAGGCAGCTCGGGTCTAATGGTGTCAATTCCCAAAGGCTTGAGACTTGGTTTATCTACAAAATAGACTATACCATCTACATTGTCATTGAAATCTTCAAATAAGTCTCTTTGAAAGGTCGTATGGCACGTTGCACCTGTGTCAAGATACCAAGCATCTTTCCAAGAAGCAAATGAAGTGTTAAACAAATCTTTAATTACTCCAATGTTGCAATGAGCAACAATGTAATCAACGGATTTAGGTGATTTACCTTTCGTTAATTCAGATGATTTACCTTTCATTAATTTAGATGCTTTACCTTTGTCTACTTTTTTATCATGTTTATCTTTAATCTACTCCAATGGAGCCCAACAAAGTTGTGCGTCATGTTCGTTCTTGTCGCAACGAATACAATGACAATTGAATCTCTCACCTTTATTATGTTTAACCCCCCTTCCTCTAAAATTCCTCTTTCCACGTCCTCTTGTAGTGCCTTCTCCTTTAGAAGAATCTTGTGATTGTTTCTTCTAAGCAAGGCACACAGTCTCTCCAACAAGTTGTGTTGTTTTCTTTCTGAAGGCTTTCTCAGTTTCTGCAACCTTCTCCACCAAAGAGTCGAATGTCATAGACTTCATCTGGCCAGTAGCTTGCAAGGATTCAACTTAGTGTGAATATGTAAGGTAGAGAGCTTTAATAGAAGTTGTGAGAGGAATGTCGATCTATCCTCTAGTGGCATCATTGTCATGTTTGATGGTTTTAAACTCGGAAGCTAAAGCCATCAGATCATTATCCTTCAACTCTAGGTTGAAGATCTTCACCAACAATTGTATGAGTTCCAATTCTAAATGCGAATCATACAAACCTTTCAATTTCTTTAAAACACCATAAAAGTCTTTCAAAGGTATATATGACGATTTACCTCTTCACTTACTCTAGCAATGATCAACGTGTATGCTTTCTTATCTATGTTCTTCCATATAGCAAGATCTTTGTCCGTTGTAGGTGCAGTAGGTACAGCATTATTCTCTCCTTCACAGATCCCATCCTAAAGGTCATTACAAATCAGAGTGTGCTTGATTTTCCATGACCATTCAAAATAGTTTTCTTTACCACTCAACACCACCCCCACAATAGATACAAGTGAATGCATATTTTAAAAGTAGAAAGCAATGTAAAATACAATAATGGCCTTCTGTCAATACAACTTTATTTTCTTCAATACAAATTCTACAAAGAATGTAAACTTCTCAAATTTTGTTTCCAATTAAAATGTGAAAACACGTATAGAAATAAACTTGAAAGAACCTATAGAAGAAATAAATTTGTAAGCATGTGTAGAAACTGAGCTTGTAGGGATAATTGTGATGCCTGTTGGACAGCCAAGAATTGAGCCAATATTACTGTCTTTCATTGATACTGCTATTGCAGGCTTTACTCTGGATTTCAATGAACTTCAAGAATATACTCATGGTTTCTTTAGTAACATAGCAAAGGTTATGGGTGAAAGATATACACAGTACCTCCCTCATGTTGCTCCTTTGGCATTTTCTTCAGGCAACCTTGATGAAAGATTAGCTGTGGATATTGATGAATCTAATAGTGATGAAGTCGCGAACGCATTCACTTGTTCTTCTTCTCTAAACTGGATGTAAATATTACTGACCACAACGAACAGAATAATATCATACTAAATGACTTGTGTCTAAAACTAGTATGTGCTTATCACAACGTCGACTAGTAGAGCAATTTCACGGAGAGAGACAAGACACCCTCTTCTCTACATACAGCAAGAAACTAGAGAAACAATATTAAACTAAAGAGAGTGCGTAGAAGACGTCGTTCCAAAAAAATGAAATCAAGGAGAGTGCTCGAATACAGCCGCAGGTTCCAGTCGAGCCGAATGTTGAACGCAACGTAAGAGAGAAAGCAGCAGTTATGTTTTGTGTCGGTGAGGGCAAGGGTTTGATGCTTGAACAAAGGCCATTGGGGCATATTATGGATCTGGGAAACAACTAGCAAATGCCTGTTTCGATCTCGGTAGATTACAATGTGTATCCCAATGGAAACGATAATGAAAATGCCTCACCATTATGGTGCTCCCTCACAACAAGACCTCCTCGAACTATTAGCAAAAAGACGTGCAAATAGAGGTGCCTAGAGGTATCATGGACACACAAAATTCTTGTGCGTTCTACTCTCGCTTGCAAACCACTTCCGCGATCAAACAGTGAATAACTCCACGTGTAGAGATGACCAATGTATCCAGGAATCCGCGTCAAACAAACATGGAGTTAGAAAACCTTGTGGCTCTAATACCCATGAAGGACCTTACGGAATAACTCCACAGTGAGAATTGTTTTCTATTGAATGAAAAGTTCATATAAATACAATACAGATATAGTTGTGACAGTTTTACTATATCTCTAATGTATTTATATGAACATTTCATTCAATAAAAAACAATTCTCATTGTGGAGTTATTCTGTAAGGTCCTTCATATAGAGGATCTAGATTCAGATTATTATGTAGTTTGATTTGATTGTAGACATTTGTATGAATCTTTTTGGACTCTGTAGACCATTTAGAGCCTCAATGTTAATGTATTTTGGTTCATGTATGTATTGCACTTGGTGCCATTTTGCTGTATTTATATTTCACCCTTACAATGCTATATACATGAGAAAACTTTGCATATTTGTTGTCTAATGGTTTAGATTTACATGGATGTCATTAACATTTTAATTAAAAGTTGAATATTTTATGTATTTTTTTATCAACCAGTTTTGTGTCCAATTTTTTTACCCGTTCCAGTTCGGTTCCAGTTTTTGGAGTAGACCGGTTTGGTCCTATTGTCGCTCCTGACCAGCGTGTGTGTGTCAAAGCCCAAAATTAGGCACACCAACCCGATGGCAATTGCGAAAAGAGCAGCCACTATCACCACGCTCCTCTCTTCCTCGCTTCAGGTTGGCTCTTCTCCAACTCAAGGGGGGCATCCCTGGTGTTAAGATCGCTAAGGGGGGCATGAAACAGTTGTGGACAGGGTGATTGGAAGACGCTGCCTTAGCGAAATGGTTGTAGCATAAGAGTATTTGAATGGTTGACGAAAGGAGGGAAGGATCAAACCCCACTAATGGACCAGTGTCGGTATACCTAAAGGGAGAAATGGAGTCAAGGGAGAATCCACGAGGGCCCTGTGTCAAAGGGGCAGCTACTAGTTCTTCTTCTTTCTAAAAGCAGAGAATGCGCTATGCAAACAAAGGAGATGCTACACAATCAAACTTGATAAAATGTAAGCATCAAACCCGTGCATGCACGCTCACAAAGGCGAAAAGAAAGCAACTGCTAGGATTTCCGCCTTCCAATAGGATGGGAGCATCTGATTATGGTCCCCAACGCAGGCATAGAGAGGAAAGCTAGCCAGCAACTAACGCTCAAATACACAGGTTAATGCTACACACCATAGAGGGTACTCGACTGAACAAACATAAAAACACAAGAAGATATTTTTCTATTAAATCTGGGGAAAATTCCTCCCAGTTTTGTCCATCTTTACATGAAGAAGAGTTGCTTCTTTTATAGGCTAAAAAAGCCATTCTCGTACTTTTTCAACAAAAGGAAAAAGAATAATAAAATGTTAAAATAATAAAAGAGAGAAAAGTGGAAAAAAGAATCTAGATCCACTTTTTCTCCCTATTTGAATACATGACCCACCTTTTTTACTAAATGGTACCCACTTTTTAACTAAAGGTTCATGATTCCCATATAACCAAACACTATAGCTAACAGGAAGATGACCTTTCAAAAGATGTTGTCAGCGCAGGGTGACTCATCAAAGTAGGCAATCGGCTGTGATCTCAAAACTCCATGTATGAGATAACAGGAGAAACAATCAAGTGGTTGTTTGAAGAAATCGTGGGGCCAAACTCCACGTATACTTCAACACAGCAACGTCTAGTTAATCCTAGTTGTCGATGGACAGGTGTTGCCTCACACATCATGGCAAAACCCTCAAGCGACCACCGAATTCAGTCCGCGAACCTCTGCTAGTTAACACATAATTTGAGTGTCCACCGTCTACTTATAATGATTGAAGAATGCTACATCGTAGAAAGGTCCCGTATATTCAGTCGCTTGATGTTGATCATGATTCTTAACAAAATCAGACCTCTCCCATTGCTGAAGTTTGATTCCTCTAACATACCAGCATGCTGATGCATGGTCGCTTCCAAACCGTGAAAATTGCTTCCACTCGACCGCTCATCAAGAAGTTGGTTAAATAGCGAGAGATAATCCTGGCCGTTCAAATGCTAAAACTACGAAATTTTTACCAGTCTGTAACATCAAACCTTGGGTTAAAATTCCACTACTTTGTCTTGTAATTGGCTGCCAGTTGACTAATACACGTCTGATACACTACCTCGATAGATGTTTTAGAATGATGCCCACGACTCAGCTACAAAACAGGAAATGTGGAATGGCCCACGACTGATTACTTATGTTGTTGTTTGTTCATTCATCCACTAATTGCTCCAGTTTATATGCTTCAGTGAAAACATTCACGAGAATCACTTCAAAATGAATTTCCTTCATGCGCTGGAAATCGATTTACGACCTTTCTCCACAGCAGTTTAATTTAGTCACAATGATGTTTGCAAAAATGGGACCTTCCATGCTGCTTGAATAATCTCCATCAATGTGAAAAAATATCCTAGATATAGGCTGTTAGACAAGTTCAATAATTACTCAATCACAGAAATACTTGGTTGCTCCAAAAATCAACAAGACTGTTCGTGATGCTCATAAAAAATTCACGTGGCTGCGCAAAACACCTCAACTCGACTGCCAACGCTGCTCCCTATTGGATGCGTTAATTTTGTACCTAGGGAAGTGTTCCCCTAAGTGACTTTAGCCTTTAGTCACTTAGTGAAGGGAAATAAAGTGAACCTTGCATTAAATGACTTAAGTGACATTTAATTTGACTTTAGAGCATTAAAGTCAGTTTTTGATAAATTTAAGTGGGTGAGTGAAATTAATATTTTAGAAATAAAATATGAGCATTTAATTTCAACCGTCCATCTAATTCGTTCTTAGCCATTGGATTAGATGTCTCTTCACCTACCTAGGGTTGAGAAGCAAAAAGCAAGGAAAAGGCAAAATGAATTCATTCTTGTTGAGAGATTGAAGAAAAGAGAGTTGAAGGAGAGAGGGCACGAATATCGAGGTAGCTTGCTTGTGAAGTTTTGGTGGGCACGATTTTCGAGGAGCCATTAATGCTTGCACAGCTTTCGAGGAGGATGTACGACGACATTAATTAGTGTGCACATATTTCGAGGAAGTACGGCCTGCATTTAATGCTTACACAGTTTTCGAGGAGAAACAATACGGTTCCGTATAGTACTGATTTGGCACAGATTTCGAGGTATTTATCAGGCACAAATTTTGAGGGAATGTACAGCACACATCCCAAGGAAACACGTGTGGTTTTGTGGCACAGAATTCGAGGGTCGTACTGTTGCATTTATTGCAGACCGTACAGCACGAGTTTCGAGGCAGTTTAGCACAGAGTTCGAGGTCCAACTTAAAAGTGTTATTTCGGCACATTTTTCGAGAGGAAAAATTGCACAGAAATCGAGACAACCTTGCACGAAAAACGAGACAGCTTGCTGGTCAAAATTCTGGGTTGAGATAAGTTGAATTTTTTACTGTAAATTAATGTCTGATTTGTATCCTGAAGAAATAAAAAACTCTCTCTCTTTGATTGGTTTTCCCCTTGTGGGTTTTTTCCAGGGCCATTGGCCGAAAATTCTGAATATTGTGTGTTTGAATGGCGTGTTGATATTTATTTCTATCAGTGAAAAATTGTAGTTTCAGCAGTGTTTTAAAGTCTAAAAAATTTCATGTTTATTTCCAGCACTTTTATTTTCTGAGAATGTCATAAACAGAGTTAAATTTTACTTTGAAACCGGTGGCTGAAAACTTAAGAAAAATCTACATGGTATCAGAGCTGAGTTGGGCAGAACACCAAATTTTAGCAGAGAAACAGTCATTTCCAGAATTCTGAGAAAACTTTTGTGACAGTAGTACATTTTGCTAAAACTTGTTCTTTGGGAAAAATGACTTCCGTTGGGTTGAGAAGTGAAGACAGACTAGATGGGGCAGGGAATTTTGTCTCATGGAAGGCCAAGATAGTCCTTTTGTTGAGAGAGAATGAGTTATGGGATGAGGTAGTTAACAACACTATTGCTCACCCCATTGTCATTCCAAGTGCTACCACTGATGCAGTAGCACATGCAACCTTTGTGAAGAAGGACATTAAATCCATGAGGATTATTTTGGATGCTGTTAAAGATCATGTTATTCCTCACATTTTCGGGAAGGATCATGCACATGATATGTGGAGTGCTTTGACCGGGTTGTTTCAGAGTATTAATGAAAACAAGAAGATGGTGCTTAGAGAGAAGCTGAAGAACATCAAGATGGTCAAAGGTGAGATGTGTATGACTTATCTTACTAAGATCTCTCAGGTGAGAGATGAGCTTGCAGCTGTTGGGGTGGCGATTACTAGTCCTAACTTGGTGCGGACAAGCCCTGAATGGGGTGACTGCACCTTGGGCTGTGTTTGTTCAGGGGTTGGTGGCCAAGGAGTACTTGCCATCTTGGGACAGAGTTTGTGATGACTTTGTTCAGGAGGAGACTCGGAGGGGTTTCTTGTAGTGCAATGGTTCGACTAGTAGGGGAGATGAGGAGGATGTGGCATTGACCGCGAAGGGGAAGAAGAAGAGCAAGAAGGGTGGGGCCAAGCAGCAACAGGATGGGCAGAAAAAGGATATGAGCACTGTGAAGTGCTTTGCATGTCACAAGATGGGACACTATGCTGCTACGTGTCCAAACAAGAAGAAGAAGAAGCAGCAGCAGACAGTGGCTTCAGCCGAGATCGATGATTTTGCGGCACGATTTCAAAGTGACTTTTCACTATGCACTGGGCATATTGAGAGAGAGAGAGCATCCATTCTCACCAGTGCGGATGTTAACAAACAGAGGGAGTTTTCCTATGTGACAGACCATTCTTACAGTGCATCTACTTCCAACACTTGGTACATAGATAGCGGAGCCTCAAGTCACATGACAGGTGCTCGTGTGATATTCTCCGGGCTTTCACAGACAGATACAGATGTGGAGGTTGTGTTGGCAGATGACTCAGTAGTCAGTGCAGTTGGACGTGGGACCATTACATTTCAGAGGGAGTCCATGAGTCCCATGGTATTACAGGATGTATTGTATGCACCTGGGTTGAAGAAGAACCTAATGTCAGTTTCCATGATTGAGGATCAGGGTCTTGGGGTGTCTTTCCTAGATGGACACGTGCATATGTTTCCCAAGACTACAAGACCATCTGCTTCAGTTACCATTGGAGTGAGATGTGGGAAACTGTATAGGCTCTTGTTTCAGCCTCAGCATGCTTTAGCACACAACAGCGGCAATGAGTTGTGTGAGCTTCAGCATAGGAGGATGGCTCACTTGCATCATCCAGCCTTGGGCTTGTTGAGACACATGGTTACAGGATTACCGAAGTTCAGTACAGGGCAGAGTGATGTGTGCAGCGGGTGTGCTTTGGAAAAGTACACCAAGACTGCATTTCCGAGCAGTGATAGCAGGTTAGCAGGTACTCTTGACTTGATACATTCAGACTTATGCGGACCTAAGTCTTTTGTGTCCTTAGAGGATACGAGTATTATGTGACATTCATTGATGACCATTCCGGGAAGACCTAGATCTACTTTTTGAAGAGCAAGAAGTCTGAGGAAGTCTTGCAGAGGTTCCAAGAGTTCAAAGCTCTTATGGAGAACCAAACAGGGAGGAAGATCCGAGTCTTGAGAGCGGATAACGGGGGTGAGTATACCTCGAAGGAGTTTGATGGATTTTGCAGACTGGAAGGCATCAGGAGACAGTTGACAGTTCCGTATACTCCAGAGCAGAATGGAGTAGCAAAGAGGAAAAACAGGTCCATTGTTGGAGCAGCTCGAGCTATGCTACATGACCAGTCACTTCCTTTCTTTCTCTAAGCTGAGGCTTGCAGCACCGTTGTATACCTTCAGAACAGGAGTCCCCATCGGGCAGTGGGGAATATGACACCTGAGGAGTGCTTTTCAGGCAAGAAGCCTGAAGTTGGCCATTTTCGGATATTTGGCAGTATGACTTACTCTCATGTCCTTTCAGAGAAGAGGACAAAGTTGGAGCCCACTGCAGAGAAGGGCATCTTTGTGGGTTATGATGAGACTGCGAAGGCCTTCCATATTTACCTTCCCTCTCAGAGGAAAGTGGTGGTGAGAAGGGATGTGAAGTTTGAGGAGGAGCGGGCCTTCAGGAAGTCGAGAGAGTCAGAGCAGGGAGAGCAGCAGGTCCATGCACCTTAGGTTGTTTCACAAGTTCCATCTACGCAACAGTCAGGATCACAAGTTTCCGGGGTTACAGGACCGGAGAGTGTTGGCACAGGTTCACAAGGTTTAGTGGTTAGGCCAGCAAGGTCTTCGGGGACAGGTGGTGGGTCTACTATTACAGGTACACCTTCCAGGGGATCGGGATCAGGATTACAGGGTACACCTGGTGTTGGTACTGTTACCACCTAAGTTGTACTTAGTGGTTTTTTATCAAGTGAGCCTGGTGAACCGGACAAAGATGATTTGTTTGGACTTCAAAAGACCTTCAAAATTGCTTCTGGGAAGTGCTTGTTGTACTATATCACATGTTCATACCCTGTAGGGGAGTTGTAATAAAATGTTCTAGCATGATAGTGTCTGTAAAAGACTCAGTCTCTTGGACTTTATTTGTCAATCCGATCAGCCCAGAGTGGTTTTTCCCTTGGTTATTATTGGTTGTTGGATAAACGACTGATAATTTCTGAGTTTTTCACTCAATACCTCCAAAGTTGGGGTGGTCGGCTTGGCATTTATGCCTATTGAGGTTATTAGAGTCTATGTGTCAATGTATAAACATGCTAGGCATTATGGTCAAGTCATATGAACATGTCTAAGTTCCCCTAGCTTTTAATTTTTTTTTAATATTTTTAGTTTTTTAAAGTTTTAATATTTCCAAAACTTAGGCTAATTTTTTATAGTCTAAATGGAAAAATTGGTTTTGTAATAAAAGTGGGCTCAAAAATCAGTTCCAGTCATGGGGGTGCTCATTTTCTAACTCAGAGCACCCGGTAAACCCATAAACCCACTTTTTCTAAGTTTTGAGTGATTTTCCCATCACTCAGGTCAGAAAACCCTAAAAATCAAATATTGATTATTTTAATTGATAAATTAATTAAATAATGGAGAAAATCCAAATTCCTAAATCAATGGAATTTGCTCCGATTTGACTGAAATCAGTCTCATCAGCTTTGGATTGACTAGAGCTGACCATTCCTTGACAGAAGGAGTTGATCTGGGCTGAAGAGGGAGTGCACTACAACACGCAATCTTGGGATTTGCGCCCTCTCTCTCTCCCCCACACGTGTGGGCTCATCTGGATGTGATGTGGTTAATGTTTCAGTTAACCGATTGATGTGTCAGTCCTTTCAGCTCTCTAATTGCCAGTTACACTCAGTCAGACTCAGATCATACTCAGATAGACTCAGATCAAGCTCGACTTGACTCCTCATGCAATTGTAGTCTCTCTCTCCTTGGGAATTGCGCCCCCTCTGGGCTAGGGTTCCAGTTTTTGTTATAAATAAAGCACAGGTTTCCTCTTCCAAGCTAGTTAGAGTCGGATTGAAGAGCTGTTGCTATTGTACTGTTGTTATTTTTCATTTGAAATAAAGAGAAGCTTTGGAGGTGTTGTCCCACCGATTGCACACCAACAGTAGAAATCCTACAAAAGTTGTCTCCTCACTTAAAAAAGTGGGAGAGGTGTGACCTTGGGGGCAAGCACAGAGCCAAGTACTGTCACCTACTCCTAGCTCCTCCGTTTAGGCTAACTCCTAACGAAGCCAAGGGAAGTTGTCCCTAACAAAGAGTTTCTAAGGCTCAAAGTGTTTAAGTTAATTTTGTGAAAGTGATGTGGATGGGTGTTGTTTAGGAGTTTTTTAAATGAAAGATGATTACAAATTATAAAAATTTGAACACAAGACAAAGACAATCCACGTTGCTGCACTAAATTAAGAGACGAACAATATATCAAGAACTTGTGAAATTAAATTTGCATTCACAGATAAAGATTTTATAAACCAAGGACAAATGGTCCAGATTAATAATGCATGAAATGACAAACTAGTGCGTTATGGAGTCGAAGCTCTACGATGCTTGAAAGATAACAAAAGTACAAATCTTGAAATAATGCTGGTGAATGTGTTATGCGAATGCTCTTGGTACGTTTTAAAGATTTTTAATGGTCTTGTTTATTATGGTTTGAAAAAAAGGTATCAGAGACCAACCGGGAAAGTGTTCGAAATCATTCTGTTCTAGACATGTCGGCCCATCCAGTATCCCGGGCTGGTGTCCTGGAGAATTGACCAGCTAGCCGCGACTCTAAGACAACGGGGAGTTCCGACGCCCTTACTGAGAATAGACTTGAATGCTTTCTACAACGTCGGTGCGTTGGTTATGAGTAAAATTTTATTATGTTGTTATTGCGAGCTTAGCAAGTCCATTCACCATTTTGAGTACGAGCCCAACTATGACAGTCGGCAGAGCATACTAAGCGAGGGATATCAACGAAGTAAATTAATTAAAAGGGGGATGTGAGTTGCAAATTAAAAGAATTAATTAAAACCCTCCGATAGAAAGCGCTCTTGACTTTGTCTTATGACAAAAGTTCAAGATTCTTATCTACTCTATATGCCTAAGTGCAAGGATGATGCAAAAATTAAAATGCTCTCCGATAGAGAGTCCTCTTGACTTGGATTCCGGCAAGTTCAAGAAACTTAGAAATTAATTATTAAATTACAAAAAGCTAAGTACATGAAATAAAAGAAAAATTAAACATTAAGCAAACCCTTCGATAAAGAACACTCTTGATCCACCTTACAGTGAGATTCAAGAGATTTTGGTTCTTTTTACTTTTTGCAAAATTATATCAAATGAAAACTAGATCTAAGTTAAAACTAAATAAAAGAAACAAGAAAATTTTCTTTTTTCTAACTTTTATGAAAGCAAACTTTTCCATAATGAAACTACTTTTTTCTATTCTACTCTAACAAATTACTCTACAAACATGCAAACATGAAAATGAAAAGAGACGATACAAGCTTCCCCCAAATGGGGGAAGAGGGGTGTGGGAGCCTTTATCCCACTTGCTTATTATTAACTTTTACAATGTTTTTTGATGCTTTTTGTCTCTTCCAAAAGAGCGGAGTGAGAAAGGGAAAGAGAGAAGAGGGAAGTATTTTTGTCGTTTTGCTCTTTGCTTGCTTCCTTGCTTGCCTTTAGCCTTTGGGATTTTCTTGATTTTTCCTAAAAGTAAGAGCTTTAAACACTTGAAACGTTATATGTTAATCAAGAATTAAAAGAAACAAAACTAGAAACTAACTCTTAAAAAAGGGGTAAAATTCTACGGTGAAAATGGAGAAAAGAAAAGGCTATGAAACGGAAGAGAAGAAGGGCAAAAAGAGGGTTGTCCAAAAGGGTAAAAGAGGGCTGCAAACTAACAAGAAGAGGGCTACAAACTGAGTGAACAAAGGGGAAAAGAGGGCAACAAGAAGAGAAGAGGAAAAGCAAGCCAAACAAGGCAAGAGAAGGGAAGCCAAAAGATGGAAAAATGGAGACTAGGCCTTCCTAAAATAACCGGTAACCAAAGTAAAGACTTCTTGTGGATATAACACAAGATAGAGAGAGAGACTCCCAGCTTTCTTTTTGCATTAAAAGAAGACAATCAATCACAAAGTGTTAAACAAAAATTGGTTGCTTGAAGCCTGGGATAGAAGCAGCTGAGCTCACACCCTTCTTCAACCTGTGAAGCTTGATAACACACCACAACTCAATACAAAAGTGAGATCAAAATAACATGCTAGTATGCTAAGAAAATTTAATCAAGATCAACATTACGTATTACTGACTACTCATGTTCATCAAGATACTAATCTACTTTGCATAAACAATCAAATTGAAACTACAAATGATTATTCTACCATGCCAATAATGGCCTTCTTGAGCTAACAAAACAATTGATCTCATGCAAGTATTAAAGAAATAGGAGTTAAAGACAATATTAGCTCAACCATTAGAAAGCTACCACATGCAAGAGCTCATAGACCTCCAAAGTCGAATCTTTATTAACAATTCAAAGCAAATGCTTGATACAATTTTCTCAGAGTAACTCTGCTACAAAGTTCCATCCCAATAGAGCTCAAAGAGCCTCTATTTATACAAAGAGAGAAGGCTAAAACCCTAAAACCAAAAATTCATCAAGCAAGGGCCAATCCCCATGATTTAGTTGACTCGGCACATAACTGAGAGCCCAGACCTAAACAAAAGTTGGTGTGAGTGAGGGGTGGCCTCCACCTAGGCAAGGCGCCCCCACTCCCAACCCTAAACGCCGAAATCCACCCAACAGAGAGCCCACACATGTGAAGGCGCAACACAAAGGAGAGAGGGGCGTGAGCTCTGGAAAGAGGCGTGAAGGCTGAAGTAAGTGTTGTTTGGTAATGATAGGTGCCAAAACCCTTTGGGTTTGCACCAAACACCTCCTGCAATTAATACACTACTCCGTAATTAACACCAAACCAATCATAGCCTTCTAAATCACCCAATTCGTGAGCTTAGCTGGAGATGACGAGTCTGCTAACTGAATGTGACTTTAATGCTCTCTGATTGTTGACTGAAGAGGATTTGTGCCAAGTTGAATCATCATAAATACCCATTGCCATGTAATTTAGCCTCTTATTTTATTCAATTTGGTTTATTTTGGAGAGTTTTTTATTTTCTCCAAAATATTCATTTTTAATATTTTAATTAATAATTTCTCCGTAAATGACTTTTTGAGAAATTATTAATTATGAAGCTAAATGAACTTCGAAAACTTGGGGATAGTTGGCTGGTTGATCATTGACGATTTTTGGCTTAAGGTTAGAGCCTTCAATCACTGAATTTGGGTTCTGGATGACTGACATATTACAAATTGAAATTTTTCCATTTAAACTATGGAAAAATTTAATTAAAAAGTTAGGAAAAATTAAAAAATTAAAAACCAAAAATCCAACACGTCCAGTAAAAAAATTTCGGAATTTTTTCTGAGGGTTCTAGTGACTTAGGACATGACCATAGTCTATTCTAACAATGTCTGATAGGTTTATACATACTCAGTTGGGCTCTAATAACCCCCCAAGGCCCATAATTCAAAATCGTGCATTCCAGCTTTGGAGGAAGCGGGACAAAACCTTGTCAATTATACTCAGCTATAGGCAAAGCATAATTGACAAGGACAAAAAGCTCCCTGGAATACCTTAGTTGAAATTCTATGTCTTAGAAGACCGAACCACTCAAAACACCCTACTAGCACATTTTATTTCAAACCCTGCGGGGCCATGGTCATAATTACTTAGAACAAAAACTGACTTGCCAAAACTGGCTAGGCACAAATGGCAGATCATCTGATACACTGGAACACAAACATTTATCATGTTTGTCAAATGGCGGCTCTTCAGGTAATCCAACTATGGTACAAATAAGTTGGTAACAGGAGGCAAGAGGGTGTCATGTTATTATGTGTGAATGAGCATTGCCATGTTTCACTGAGGTAACCTGTGTCTGTGTTCATAACTTGCTTATTTTGATATTGTGGATCCAGTGCTAAAAGATTGATAATAGGTTTATCATGATCTTGATAGGAAAGGAATTTGTTAATAAGTTTATTGGCTATCTCTTTTTTTTTATGCATGTCTAGATATCTAGATTTAACATGCTTTATAAGATTATACGCATGCTATTCTAATATCTCTGTTTATGTATTAACCGGATCTCACAAGCATCTTGGCAAGCCTTTGGATTAGTTGCAGGTTTCTAGCTTGGAGAGGGTGTTGATCTAATTTGCTTCCTCACTTTCTCCAAAACTTTCTCAAAGACATAGTCCCTCGACATTCCACCGGAAAGCTCCACGGTTGATCTTCAAGGCTACAAGCTTGCCTTCTTTCTCTTTCTCCTCTTAAATTTTAAAATCTACTGGTTTACTTGTTTCATAGCTTTGATTTGTTTAGATCTATCATCTTAGAGTAAAATTTAACATAGATCTATCTTCTTAAAACTCATAATCTAGATCTTGTTCTTAAAAAGTTTCATAAGCATTCTAGATCTAGCTTTGGGGAAATCGTCCTATTTGCATGGCATTTTAAAGAAATTTTGTAACTTGCATGCATTAGATTTATGTTTTCTGTTATAAAAGATAAATCCAGCAATCAGTGCACATCATATTGGCTGCCCAAAAGGCAAGCCAAGATCCCAAGGAAAGCTTGCTTTCCTTGGTTCTTTTTTCACCTTTTTATTAACTAGTTTTGACTTAGCTCTTTTTCAGTTAAAAATGGGCTGACCCAAAAGGTACTTTCAAAGTGCTTTTGGGCATATTTCAGTTTAATAAGCTTGCTGGTTTTTAGCAGGTACAACAAAAAAGAGGAGGCGGTGTTGTCCGAGAAGTCACTTTTGGGCCATCCGGAACCCCCCAAGGGTCTCTCCTTTTCCCTAAATCTTTAATTTTTGCACTTTGTAAGCTCTTGGGTTCATTCTGTATAAGAACCAAGAGGCACTATATCAGTTTTCTGATATTGTAACCGCTGGTAATAAAAAATAATTTCGAATAGGCTCTTTCGAGCCCATTCCCCATCCCCCTGGGGAGATTCGCGTCATTTTTTTCCTTTTTTGCATTCTTCCTTTTTTTTTGCTCTAGATTAGTTTCATTTATGCAAAATAGTGTACTTTGATTACTTTCATCATATCTTCCATATTATAAAGTCAAAGTAATTTGAATACCTACGCCACGAATCTCGATTGAACCGAAAGGTAAAAGAGGATCGTGGTAGATTTAATTAGAGAACCTGTGGTTTGTTTTATTTTTGTTGCTTCATTATTCATTGTTAATTTCTGCAAGCAATCATTTAAAATCAACCCCCTCCTTGATTCCCCGATTGAGGTCCACTTGGACCGAAAGAGGTTCCTGGTGGGTTTTTTTTCTAATAAAAACACATCGATTAAAATTTACTAAAAATTACAAAGACTTCGGTGTGTATGCTCTGCATTTTGGCTGCGGTTCATCCGATCAGTTAAGCTGCATCAAAAGCAACATGAGTGACTAGATTAATTAGGTATCACCTTCCCCAATTAACCACCATCAAGCAAAAATCCAACGCCTCGATCAGACCGTAAACAATGGCAAAATACCCAAAGGAAGTGGGAACTACTGGACAGTGACCTCGAAGCGCCGATCTCTGTTACACCCTAGCGGGTGTATTATGAACACAGTCTCGAAGACTCCATTCAGCACACACATTCCTTACAGGTAGCCGTGAAGGTTTTATTTTTCGACATACTCCAAGTACCCCTCGGGTATATCTGGAGTCGCCCCTTCGCCTAATTTAATACACTCATTTTTCATATTAACTTAAAACGTACCAAGAGACAATTGCAAAACATTCACTCCAAGCACATTTAATCATTTTGCGAATCCATTTTAAGGCACTGGTTATTTGTTTACTTCTTTCGACATATATATTGTGTGTCATCATTGTGCTTACTTGTGTTTATTTTTCATCTTGTTATTTGTGGTTCTCAATTGTTAATTTCAAACTCCTAAGCAACTTATTCAATTTAATACCATCATACTAAAGTAATTAGCCTTAGTAACTTAATAGGGTCTACTCCCCTTGGCTTCATTAGGAGTTGAGCCTAAACGGAGGAGTCAAGAACAAGGTGACAGCCTTGACTCGAGACTTGCCCCCAAGGACACACCAAATGGCTTGAAGATTTCTACCACGTCCCCCCCAGGTGTGTGAAAGGCGACAACAGGTACACCAGCTTCAAGTTCACGAGATACTGGGGTTTCCACCTCTGGTAGATTTTCAAATGATGATCGACCAGTGTGGGAGCAACCTCCAAGGAGAAGGCACCCAAGTGGCTTCAAGATACCTTGAAGGAAGCTCAGGAGTTTGGGACACCCAGGGAGGAGGTGAGAGCCATCAAGATGCCTGACAGGTTGGGCATGTTGTTGGTGGCTAGTACATGAGATTCTGAGCCTTCTACTTTTGAGGAGGCCTCCCAGCATTCAGTATGGAGAGATGCCATGATGTATGAGTACCATTCCATCATGAAGAATGATGTATGGGAGATTGTTCCGAGACCTGAGGGAACGACACTGGTGACTTCTTGTTGGCTTTACAAGTTGAAGCATGCGGCAGATGGGAGTGTGGAGAAGTAGAAAGCCAGGTTTGTAGCGCGGGAGTTTTCACGGGTTGAGGGCATTGATTATGATGAGACTTTTGTGCCAGTTGCTCGGTATACTTCTATTAGGGGCTTGATCTCCATTGCAGCGAAAATGGGTTGGAAGATCCATCAGATGGATGTGAAGACCGCATTTCTCAATGGGATCATACAGGAGGAGATTTACATTGAGCAGCCTCAGGGCTTTGAGATACATGAGAGAGAGTCTCATGTTTGCAAGTTGAAGAAGGCCCTGTATGGGCTGAAGCAAGCTCCAAGACCTTAGTACTCCAGGATCGATTCTTACTTGCTGAGCATGGGGTTTCAGAAGAGTGAAGTAGATCCGAATCTCTACTTCATCATGGTTGGAGATGATCCGCTTGTTCTTCTGCTATATGTTGATGACTTGTTTATCACAGGGAGAGAGAGACCCATTGCAGCTTGCAAGAAGGATTTTGAGGCAGAGTATGAGATGACTGATATTGGGCTGATGCATTATTTCTTGGGATTGGAGGTTTGGCAGGAACCTAGACATATATTCCTGGGACAGGGAAAGTATGCGGTTGATATTTTGAGGAGATTCAAGATGGAGGATTGCAGGCCTATGTCGAAACCTATGATTACCAACTGGAAGAAGCTTCATGCTTCTGAGGGAGAGTTGGTGGATCCTACTTTATACCGTCAACTTATCGGGTCATTGATGTATCTAGTCAACACTCGGCCAGATTTGTGTTTTGCAGTGAACACTCTTAGCCAGTTCATGGTTGAGCCTAGGAGTGTGCATTGGGTCGCTACAAAACATGTGTTGCGCTATCTTTCGGGGACAGTGGATTTTGGTTTGGACTACAGGAGGTCAAAGGGGATCAGATTGGTTGGCTATACAGACTCAGATTGGACAGGCAGTGTGGCAGACCGGAAGAGCACTTCCAGATGTTGTTTCAGTTTGGGCTCGGCAGCAGTGTCATGGTTCAGTCGAAAGCAGAAATCCATTGCACTGAGTTCTGCTGAGGCTGAGTATATGGCAGCTAGTTTGGCCAGTTGCGAGGCCTTATGGCTTTGCAAGTTGCTGGTAAATCTATTTGGTCAAGAGCTTAGGCCTACAGTGATTTACTGTGACAATCAGAGTTGCATCCAGCTCTCTGAGAATCTGGTTTTCCATGACAGGTCAAAGCACATTGAGATCGGATATCATTTCATCCGAGACTATGTTCAGAGAGGGGCAGTTACGCTTCAGTACATTTCCACAGATGAGCAAGTAGCAGACATTCTAACGAAGTCTTTGGGGCAGGGCAAATTTGTCTTCTTCAAGTATAAGTTGGGAGTGGTGCAGAACACCTTCCTTGGTAAGAGAGAGTGTTAATTTTGTACCTAGGGAAGTGTTCCCCTAAGTGACTTTAGCCTTTAGTCACTTGGTGAAGGGAAATAAAGTGAACCTTGCATTAAATGACTTAAGTGACATTTAATTTGACTTTAGAGCATTAAAGTCAGTTTTTGATAAATTTAAGTGGTGAGTGAAATTAATATTCTAGAAATAAAATATGAGCATTTAATTTCAAATTTTCAACCATCCATCTAATTCATTCTTAGCCATTGGATTAGATACCTCTTCGCCTACCTAAGATTGAGAAGCAAAAAGCAAGGAAAAGGCAAAATGAATTCATTCTTGTTGAGAGATTGAAGAAGAGAGAGCTGAAGGAGAGAGGGCACGAATATCGAGGCAGCATGCTTGTGAAGTTTTGGTGGGCACAATTTTTGAGGAGCCATTAATGCTTGCACAGTTATCGACGAGGATGTACGACAGCATTGATTAGTGTGCACAGATTTCGAGGAAGTACGGCCTGCATTTATTGTTGGCACGGGAATCGAGGAAGTACAGCCTGTATTTAATGCTGGCACAGTTTTCGATGAGAGAGTACGGATTTGGCACAGATTTCGAGGTGTTTATCAGGCACGAATTTCAAGGGAATGTACAGCACGCATCTCAAGGCAACACATGTGGTTTTGTGGCACAGAATTTGAGGGCCGTACTGCTGCATTTATTGCAGACAGTACAGCACAAGTTTCGAGGCAGTTTAGCACAGAGTTCGAGATCAGACTTAAAAGTGTTATTTTGGCACATTTTTCGAGAGAAAATTGCACAGAAATCAAGACAGCCTTGCACGGAAAACGAGACAGCTTGCTGGTCAAAATTTTGGGTTGAGATAAGTTGAATTTTTTACTGTAAATTATTGTCTGATTTTTTTCCTGAAGAAATAATAAACTCTCTCTCTCTCTCTGACTCGTTTTCCCCTTGTGGGTTTTTTCCAGGGCCATTGGCCGAAAATTCTGAGTATTGTGTGTTTGAATGGCGTGCTGATATTTATTTTCTGTCAGTGAAAAATTGTAGTTTCAGCAGTGTTTTAAAGTCTGAAAATTTCATGTTTATTTCCAGCACTTTTATTTTCTAAGAATGTCATAAACAAAGATAAATTTTACTTTGAAACCGGTGGCTGAAAACTTAAGAAAAATCTACAGGATGTATATACAAGAAACTCGTAGACCACACAGAAGTCGTGATCTATACTCTCCATGTCTTTATTTTCAATCTGACATTTATTTTTGCCTGTGGCTGCTTTCAAGATATGTTTTTTATCTCGCAGAATCGCTCTCTGCCTTGTGTACAGAGTAACACTGTCACTTTCTGCCCCTTTAGTACTTTGACAACTGCATTTGGACAATTCTGCCTAGAATTATCCTGAGGCTGCCAGGAGACAACTATTGGTTCCAGAATATTCTACTTAGTGTATCTTGAGTGCCATTTTTACCATGCATCACTCTTTCTGACTGTTTGAACATGCTTCCTGAACTTCTGCCTGCCAAAAGGTTTGAACTTTACCCCTACAAGTTAGGAGGTAACAGGTCTCAATAATATTTATTTGAAGTAGCATGCTATCCAAGTGCAGGTTACCATAACTCATTCCGAAAACTCTTATTTAATATTTTATTATCATTTCTAGCTCTGAACTGAATTGTCCATAAGCAAGTATGCTTGTCTAGACTCTAGGCTAGTTCTTAATTTCTCTGAAAAATCCTGTAAACGTCATAATATGTATGGTTCTTGCATAATGGTTTGCAGATTTATGAGGTGGATATGTAGAGGATAGAGATGACATATATCCATGGATGATTAACTAGAGTGGTTGAATGCTATCAGATAATTTCATATTGATCACGAGAAAGTATGTCAAATACTTCAATGGATATGTGATTTTAAGTACAACTGAAATTGTAAATTCGGTTTTGAAGGTATAGACTCACGGTTAATGAAGACATAAACAGTGACCAATGTAGAGTCCTTGCGGCATACCTACATTTGAGGAAGAACAGCACCATCAATCTATGAGATGAAACACCAATTATATACAAGACCACTGGCCCTTCTGTCTGCAGCAAACCCTTCAATTTGTATTACTATTATAGCAAATGCTAACAAGGTCATGTCACAGAAAGGCACATACCAGCAATGATTCTTAACAGTAAATTGTTAATATAGACAAAGTAAGCTAGAGTTTAGACAAAAGGATCAACCAGAAAGGAAGTTGCAAAATTCAAATATAGGGATCAAAGACTTACTCAAGGCCAAGAGGTGCACCAAAAACAACTGCTCCAAACGCATTCACTAGAGCACCTGCATACACTCTGAACTTAGTGTCTGTAATTGTCAATTCTTCTCTCACAGCTTCATTTTAACCTTTGCTTTTGAAAAGTGCAAGTTGACACGTGAATTAACAAGGACATTAATCAATCAATCAACCATGATTAGCAGGACCAATTGAGCTAAGGGGTAAAGGGAAAAAGCAATGGTATGAAATATGCATCCTCTAACCCATACTATGGACAAGAGGGTTTTTAGAAATAAGAAACATGAACCCATCCCCCCTCCCAACGTATCTTATGCATATAAAATTGATTAGTAATGGGAGCAGGAATGGAACAAAAACCAGGTCAAGTTTATGGTAACATAGCCTGCCCAACCTATCCTCTTTTCAGGGCATGTAGAGCTGGACTAATGGTTTTTACCTTTCACTACTCTCACTGGAGCGATCTTGTCAACCCTTTTAAGGAAGGTTACATGGAGAGTGTCCTAGGTACTAGGACCACTATGAACAAAATAAAAGGCGAATAGACCCCAAGTGATCAAAATCTTGTAAGTGCATGGAGTTCACCTCCCAAGCCACTGGTGACAATGTGGGTGCCTTGTAAACACAGAGTTACATTTGATCCCTGAGCTTCAACAGCCCAAAATCAAAATGAAATCAACATTTTAACTCATGAGTCTAATATGCTCAAAGTCTCTTTGAGCCTGATGATAGGAAGATGGGCTCAGTGTCATGAGTTCAAGCCTAAAGTAATTGCATGCAAAAAGAGCATAGCTTCAATGCCAAGGGAACTAAATGAGGTATTGCAAAACCCGAAACTATTTGGGCATTCTACACACAAAATATGCACCCCTGATCCTGAAACACTATACCCAGGACCGTGACAATTGGTTAAATCAAAGCATTTTCAATGCTCATACCCGGGTTCAAAATACTCGAAGGGATGTTGTTGCACAGATGCAACCAACAAAGTTAAATACCAAGTAGAAGTTAGGCCACCTTGACGGCCCCATGTAGTGTATCTCAATGGCAAAGGTCAGATGCAAGTCCTCAACAAATTTGGCATAATAGAATCTAGATACCTATTGGTCGTGGCAAATGGCCCAAAGTTAGAATCACTTCCTGTCAATGTACATACACAGTTGTGTGTTCACTTAGGTAATTAACTGCCCAATTGGTATACCATCCAACTACCCTTCTTAGATGTTGGGCTCCTCCCAATTTGCTATAAATAGAGGGCTTCCTCTTGTATTTCTCAACAGCAAATCTAATAGATGCAATGACTCTTGTTTTTGCTCTTATTGGCTTTGAATCTCTATTGACTTTTTGTTGTTCTGTTGTCTGTGTATGGAGTTCAAGCACATAATGATCACAATGTTTAATATCTGATTTCACATGGTATTAGATTTGCAAGGCATCAACTTCCTCCATCTCCCTCGGCTGCCTTGGTGTTTAAATATGGGCGTTGCTAGGCATCTTTACTCTGCTTGCACTATGTTCAATAGTTATTGCTCGTAGCCATCATCAACTGCAAAACCACCTTTCCACTAGCCCTGATTATGGCTCTATCAGATTCATAGCACAACTATTTTTTGCAGAAGGTTTGGCTCTCCTTTGTGGCAGTCCTCACACCCTATGGCCTTCCTCTTGACAGTTGCATCCTCTCTTGCAAATCGCAACCTAGGAGCCCTAGTTGTGGACCATGTGTAGTCTCCTTCCTTGGATACACTGCAGATGTGTATCGGCTCTGAAACCACACGCATGGCTCAACACCTGTGCCACAGAGATCCACGTAGCAGCAGCCCTCTCATCATTTGACCTTTTTGACAGAAAAGTTGTATAAATTAATTTTAAGGGGAGCAACTTCTTTTGGGCATGTGAAAATGTCTTTGTAAAATGGGGGGTTTGTTGATTTGTTGCACTAATATAAACTGCCTCTAATAAAGTATTATTAACTGGGGAGTCACTTTTAAAAGGCCATTTTAGTGCCTTGGGTTCTTTATGTATGCGCTTGTGAATACATTATCTCTTCTTGGCACTTTCATTCTTTTGCTATGGCGGATAAGTTGACAATGCCTATTTTAACTCCTCACGACTATTTCACTTGGAAATCTGCAATGGTGGTTTTATTATGGAGCAAGGGCCTATATAGGGTTATTATCGACACAGAAAGAGAACTCACACAAAATGTTGATAAACCTAAATGGCATAACCATTGAGATGACACATTATTTCTCTTTCACCTGAACTATGATTTCATCTTGAAGGCAGAGATATTCCTCATGATGCATGGGAGTAACTTGAACAGCTATTTGGTAAAAGAAATGCAATTCGTGGCTATCAACTGAAAAATTAAACAATCGGTCTCAATCCCACGAATTGAGACCGATTGGTTAATTTTTCAGTTAAACTGTTAAAACTTAAAGCTCTCCATGCTACTGCATGGTTCTTCTCCCCTAAATGGATATTTCATTTTGGAGCAACCCATAACATCGTTGAACATGTGAATTTGTTTGCTTCCATTAATTCATGTAATACTGAGCATATTTTTATGGGCAACTCTTCACCTTTGGTTGCTCAAGGGCAAGGTTCCATTGAGATGATAGATGGCATGATCAACAATGTTTTATATGTTCCTAATCTTTCAGCTAACTTGCTCTCAATTTATCAAATTGCAAATTCAGGTTCAGGGAAGACAGTCAACTCTTCACCTTTGGTTGCTCAAGGGCAAGGTTCCATTGAGATGATAGATGGCATGACCAACAATGTTTTATATGTTCCTAATCTTTCAGCTAACTTGCTCTCAATTTATCAAATTGCAAATTCAGGTTCAGGGAAGACAGTCTTGTTACTCCTGATTATGTTATTGTTCATGAAATTGCAGATCCTTCACAAATTGTTGCCATAGGGAAAGTGGATCATCATGCATACTTGTACTCATTTTGTGCTGGAGTCCCTTACCAATGTATTACTTGCTCACTCAAATGAGTTTAAGTAGATTATGGCATGAGAGACTTGGTCCCTTAAACTATCACTATCTTCAGCAACTCAGTAAGCAAAATATGGTCACTAATCTTCTGCCTAACTCCTTTTTGGATGGAGTTTGTAGAGGGTGTATTTTTGGCAAGCATCCTCAAGATAGTTTTGATAAAGGAAAACCTTGGAGAACTTTTGAAGTTCATCAACTTGTTCACAGTGATATTTCATATTGCAGGCCCTTTTTCTACTTTGTCTTTTCAAAAGGCCTGCTATTTGCTTAGATCCATTGCTAAGTACTCTAGACGCGCTTGGATCTACTTTTTTGAAGAACAAAAATCAAGCTTTTGACACTTTTATTGTGTTCGAAGCCTTAGTTGAAAAGCAATCTAGAAAGTCTATTAAATTTTTGCAGAGAGATAATGGTGATCAATATGTCAACCACAAATTTGAAGACTATTGTGCCATGGTATTCAACTGCAACATATCGTGCCCTACAGTCCACAGAAAAATGGGGTTGTTGAAAGGAATTATAGTATCTTGAAGGAAATGGCAAATTGCATGATCCATTCTAGAGGTATTCCCTTGTAGTTTTGGGCTGAAGCCACCAATTGTGTAAACTATTTTCAAAGTCCCCACACCTCAAAAAGTTGTCCAAGGGGTGAAACCATAAGAAGCTTAGAGTAGACAGTAACCTTCCATTGACAATGTCTTTGGTTGTAATGCTTGGGCCCACATCCTCAAAGAAAAACACAAGGAAATGGACATACAAAGTAATCCTTGCATCTTTGTTGGCTACCTAAAAGATGTTAAAGGGTATAGATTACTTCATACCAACACACGAATTGATCATCAACAGGAGTGTTTGACTTGCTGAGCGCATCAACCTCGACATCTTGCATCTTCATATGATGTAACCTCTTTTGAGTTGAATTCTCTTGCTAATGATAGTGATCCCAAAGAACAACATGATGAAGTTCTTCCTCCACTTCTTAATTGGGGTCAAAGAAGAACCAAGTCTTCTCTTCAAAGAACTCCTCGAGTATTTATGGCTAGTGTTTCAAATCCAAAGGATTTTCATGAGACTCATGGTATTGTAGAGTGGGACACAACCATTGAAGATGAGTATAATTCCTTGTTGAAAAATAGCACCTGGTAATTGGTCCCTCTTCCAAAAGGTAGAAAATCGGTTTGGTGCAAGACGTTATATCAAACCAAATGTGTAGTAGGTGATATTGTAGACAAGTATAAGACTTGATTGGTTGCTAAAGTTTCTCCTTAGGTTGAGGGCATTCAGTATTCTAAAATGCTTGGACCCATGGCTAAAATAAATTCTATTCACCTTGTTCACCCTATAGCTACATCTCGTAAGTGGACAGTACTCCAAATGGATGTCAAAGGTGTCTTTTTTCAAGGAGATTTGCTTGAAGAGATATACATGGAGCAGCCTCTTGGATTTATGCAAACTTACCCAAGACTCTTCACTTGTGTGCAGGCTTAAAAAATCCGTGTATGGCCTCAAACAAGCACCTAGAGCTTGGTTTTGAGAAGATGGATTTTTTTCTTCTTTCTTTACAATTTTCTCTTTGCCACTCTGATTTAAATGTCTATATTTTGCAGCTAGATGGTGAACCTCTCCCCCTTGTTCTCCATGTGGATGATCTCATCCTCGCTGGAAGTGAAACTACCTTGATTGATCATGTAAAATCATCAACAGTATATGACAGACTTAAAGCTCCTTCACTACCTTCTTGGATTACAGATCACTCAGCCTGCATCTAGGCTAGGTCTCTCTCGGTCCAAGTATGCCTTCGATCTCTTGCGCAGATTTCACATGTTGGATTGCAAGTTCACACCCACGCCATTTTTGTCAGGAGTCAAGTTGTCAGCCAAGTGCTCCACTCCTTTGGTTGATGCTATTTTGTATCAGCGGCTTGTTGGAAGACCCTTGTAATTGACCCACAGTCATCCCAATATCTCCTATGCAGTTGGGTTAGTTTCTCAGTTCATGCCAGAAACACATGAACTTCATTGGAAAGCCACAAAGCAGATTCTTCACGACATTAGAGGCACACACATATGTCATTCAGTATCTTCTGATGCTAATGCAGATTTAGTGTGTAATACTGAGTCCAATTGGGCTGGTAATCTCAATGGCCGCAGGTCCATCTCTGGATATGTCTTCCATCTTGGCTCCGGTCCTGTTGTTTGGCCCAGCAAGAAGCAAGCTGCCACCGCCCTTTCTTCCAGAGAAGCAGAGTACCGAGGTGTTGTTAATGCTGCCACTGGGTCTATTTGGATTCAACAGGTTTTGTCTGAATTTAGTTTTCAGCCGATGCATCCTACTCTAATTTGGTGCGGTAATAAAAGCGCGATCCATATTTCCAGGGAGCCAGTAAAGCATCAATGCACCAAGCATGTAAAAGTCCACATGCATTACATCCAACAGTTGATCTGAAGTATTGTCGCACTTAGTTGTAGTTGCTGACATCTTCACCAAACCCTTGGCAGAGGCTCAATATGTTCAGCTTCGTGCCTTGCTTGGGGTGAAGGAAGATGTCCTTTTGGGGGAGGATAGTCTCAGTCGTCCATCCTCTTTTTTGTATACTCTTATGAGCATTTTGTACATGGCCTCTTAGCTGGAATCCATTTTTTGAGGTTGAGCCTCTTTTTCATACTTCCCGAAGTTCCACTTAAGGGGACCTCAGTGTACATACACAGATATAAGTTCACTTAGTTAAGTCATTAACTGCTCAGTTAGTAAGTCTTGGTTTGATATTAATAGAGGACTTCCTTTTGTATTTCTCGGCAGCAGATCTAATCTAATAGATGCGGTGATTCTCTTGTTCCTTTTATTGGCTTCGACTCTCTGTTAATCTTCTACTGTTCTGTTGTCTGTGTATGGAGTTCAAGCACGTAATGATCCTGCTGTCTGTTGTCTGATTTCACACTTCCTTAACAAAGGAAATTTACCAAACAAAAAATAAATAAACCAACGTGAAAATTGGATGGGGGGACCTTTACTCACCTATTGGAAAGCTTAGGAGGCCACGCCCTATAGCCCACATTTTCTGTTACACAATCCTGTGTTAGCTGCAATCTATGGCAGTGGCATCCAAATCTAAATAAGTCCCATAGTTTGTTCATTTAAATCGACAAATTTACCGAGCAAGTTTGTGGGTTGAGTCTGATTCGACTGTAGCACAGAATGACAACAGGACCTTGTACTGCCTGGAATAATAGAGACTACAGCCAGTGTAAGCAGATATTCAAGACTCGTCCATTGAAATGGAAATCTAATTATTAATTAAAAGAAGCGGGAGCATGAATCAACGAACCCATAAGATGCCGATGCCTTTGACAGGGTGATTGATGAGATTCCATCCAAGAATGCTTCTAGAGATCAAAATAGCTGAAAGCAAGGCAATCCCACATGATAAAGGCACATAAATAAGACCATATCTGCTCTGGTTGGCGGGTTTCTGAGTATCGCTCGCCATCAGGAACTTGTTCTTAGACGCCCATTTATACTATTTCGTCGGATCAATGCATATAACGCATTGTGTTCTACAACGGTGGTTGTATCATGTGAAAGAGGAAAGAAAAATAATTTCAGCTTAAGAATTGTCTCCTCAAGGAAAAATAATTGGAATCATGAGGGCCATTGTAAATGGTTGTTAATCTTCTTACCTTCAACCATAACAACATTATATTAACAATCAGGGGGGATTAATTCAATGGCATTAACAACGTTAGCACTTAACAACCCAATGCACATAAAGTTGTACTTCCTAACGTTCAAATTTGAACTCTTCGTAGCCCTTCCAAGTATATTGGCATGTGTTAAAATTGGTCTTCAAAATAATTTTAAAATCTGAATTTTACTCTTCCAATTGAGGACATAAGTTATATTAACATTTTTAAAGAAGGTAACTTTTAAAATTATCCATCCATATAAATTTTTCAGTGTATTGAAATTCCTATGCTATAAAGTTTTAGTCATCATTCAAAATATTAGAAATATCATAAATTATAATCACTCACTGCTCCTCATGCAAGATGGTCATGACTCGTGGATATGAGAAACTGGTCATCGAGATGTGACTCAGACTCCTGAGTCACTTGGGGTTGCGTTCTTAGGTGTGAAAATGTGTCAATGACTATGGTTGTAACAACAAAGAACCACTACTAGTCTACTATTAGGTCTAAAACAAGCCCAAAACTTTGTGGCTACTACCTATGTGAACCTGGCTACCAATGTCCACTCGTTTTTCATCAAAAATGAAATTCAAATGGTCAGTTTGATGAGTCCTCTACAAGATTTCATTTCTTGCATGAATGTCATGGACTCATGGCAACTCTAAACAACAGTCAATGGCATGCAACTACAACTAATGGCATGCAGTTAGGATCACACACCATGTAGAGGTTGATTTATGCATTGATATAGAGAGGTGGCACTGGGCACACGATATGGAGAAACACCGAGTTAGAAAAAAAATGGACCAAAGCACCACAATGGTTATTAATAAAATTTTAAAAACAATTTTTGGCTCAAGAATAGTCTTCAATTTGATGGTTGGCATGATCATGATGTAATCTCCCTCTGTCCTTCCAAACATTTGTGGTTTCTCGCCACATTTGTCCTCATCACTTGCCACCAAAATACGTATAAAAATCACATGTCTTTACATCCTCTTTGCTTCAAATCCTCATCTCATAGTCCTAACTAAGGATTATTATGTGTGCACATCCTCACCTTATAATATGAATTGGGTCAAGGTGCATAGACAACCATAAAATATTAGATGGGTCAAGATGCAAAGAGTAAGAGACAACTATAAGTAAGTCTTAAATTAAATTTACCATATAAGTCTTTTATTGACATTATCAATGAGATTTGACACATTGGATTGTTGTGATATTCTTACCACTCTTTACCAATGCGATTACAAGGCACTCTTTGAAGGTGAAATCCATAATTTTATGTCTTCTTCCTCATTCCCATGCCTCTTGGTTAGACAATAAGGAGGTCAGTGGCCCGCATCTGCATGGAAAATGATTTCGACATAGAGGTAGATACATTAACTGTTTTCATTAAATAACTTAAATTTCTTGTCAGTGACTTACAAAACACAACAAATTTTAGAGTCGGCTTGCATTGAGTTCTGCTAAGGCAGAGTACATGGTAGCTAGTCTGGCTAGTTGTGAAGCCTTGTGCCTTTGCAAGTTATTGGTGGGTTTATTTGGTCATGAGACAAGGCATGTGGTTATCTACTATGACAATCAGAATTGCATCCAACTCTCTGAGAATCTAGTATTCCATAATAGGTCGAAGCACATTGAGATTAGGTACCACTTCATCTAAGGCTATGTCCAAAGAGGAGCTGTAGAGTTACAGTGCAATTCCACTAATGACAGGTTGCATATCTTCTGAAAAAATCTTTGAGGAGCAGCAAGTTTGTCTTCTTCGTAGACAAGTTGGTAGTGGTGCATAACACCTTCCTCGGTAAGAGGGAGTGTTGATTTTATACCTAGGACAATGTTCCCCTGGTGACTTTGTGCCTAAGTCACTAAAAAGAGAAAAGTGCTATGACCCTTGCATTAATTACTTGAGATGTATAATTAATTTCACTTTATAAGTCTTGAAGCGACTTTTAAAATATTAAATGAGAAGTTTAGTGAATTTAATAATTTATGGAGAGAAAGTGAATTTATCTCATCAATTGTTTTTTATCTCAAGATTCAATTAGGGCCCTTGGATCAAAAGACCATTCATTTACCCTCATGAGGCAAACAAAAAGGCAAGGGAAAGGCATTTATTAATTCACCAAGAGAGTTGGAGAATTCAAGTTTGAGAGAGAGAGAGAAGGTTGAGGAGGGCACGAATTCTTAGGAGCCAAGGCTGACTTGAATTCCAAGACCGTACATCAGAAAATATTAGCACAATTTTCTACCGTGATTATGGAACATAAATCGAGGCATTAAGGAACAACACAAAGTTTGAGGAGGAACTTTGGTAGGGTTTTCTGGGAGTTTGACTGCTAATTTATTGTAGCCCATATAGGCATATGTACATTCATTTTTTGGGCTGACTAGGAGCGAATTTAGAGATAGCGAAGGCACAAAATTTGAGCTACTTTGATATTGTACTAATGAGCATGCAAATCAAGGTGGAAGACACAATTTAGCATGAAAGTTGAGGAGCAAGAAGATTGTGAGAAACAGTTTGAGCAAGCCTAAGAAAGGCATGAAATTCCATACATTTAATGCATATAAATCAAGGCTTCAATGGAACTGCTTTCAAGGTGTTGAATTTGGTCTTTTGGTGGCTAACATAAGTTGTACTCATTGTGTTATATTTGTATATTTCCTTTTAAGAATAAATAATAAAAACACTCTCTCACACAAGTTTTCCCCTTGGGGGGTTTTCTTGGGGCATTGCCCAAAACACTCGAGTCTGAAATATTTTTATGTGTGGTTGAGTTTAATTTTTTCTCATTTAAAATTGTAAAATTTATGTAGGCTACATAATTATTTATGTGTGAAAAACTCATTTGCAGTTGTCATATATGAAAGGGGTCGGCATTAAACTAATATTCTAAGACAAACTTGAAACTGAGATTGGGAAACAATGAATTTTTACAAAGAGAACTTGAAAAGTATGAGCATCATTTTAGGTGTTAAGTATTAAGAGTTTGTATTGGAGGATGCCTCGAGCAAACAAATTTAAAAGTGGCAATTACAAGTGGAAAATGAATTAGAACCAAATTATCTCAAAAGTGTGATAATAGCTTCAACTCCCTCAACATTCTAGCTAGACTTATACTAAATTCAAACCCCTTGAATTTAACACAAAAAAATAGAGAGGAGAAAGCAAAGGAGAGAAAATTTAAAAGTGGTAAACATTATTCCAAAACATCAAACACGACATAATTGACTTTTAATTATCATGTTTATGGGATCATTAAAAATCAAACACGTCTAAGAAGAACGCCACATCCTTATTAAGTCAAGTAAGGTACAAACATTAATGCAATATTATGCACCCCAACCCAAAAATCAATCCTAGTGAAAATGGTATGAAAGAATATCAAAGGGCTAAATGTTAAACAAAAAATAAGTGTGGAAAGTCCAGGCATAACACTCCAAATTCTAGTTAGATATCAATGGACAAGCTAGTCAATATGTTTGGAAATGACGTGATTCTTTTGTAGGAGAGATTAATTAATTTATGGGATCCAACTCCATAAACAAAATAAGAAGATCCATAGGAAATGAAATGATCTCTTCTTGTGGTCTACTACATCTAGGGTTTTTGCTCTAGCCATTACCATCACCTTCTTGGAGGCCTCAACCTAAAATCCTTTAGTCTGCCCTGGAAAACATACTAGTTGTCTCTACTCTACTCACCCTGATCACCTCGCTTGTCTTGACCGTTCCACTTTTGTCACTCTCCTTGGAATGGCCATGCTTAGATTCATTGCCACAAACAAAATGCATTTGTCCATGGATGCACCTTTTAGTGATGGTTCATCCATGACTATGGATACCTTGGCATATGAATAAAATCTTACATCCTCTCTCAAATATACAAAGATAACCCCAATAAATGAAAGACATCCATTCTCTTCGAGCAATCTATGTTTGGAAAATTCACTAGACTATGGCCCAGTCCTATCTTAGTTGATAAATGGATTTTAAACCCTCAAACTTTTAAGATGCAATATGGCAGCTTTCACTCTTTCCCTATGGGAGAGGTTTTTTTGTCTCCCTGTTCCAATTGAAAAAATATCAAGATCTAATCTTCTACTCTTACCCATATTTTATGGGTTTTCAAGAACCATAGATTCATTGAACCTTAGACTTTAGCCCATTGTAGGAAATTTCCATGGTGCCTCATTTGGTTTGCATCCCCCATTTGTCATTGATGTTTTGGGATAAAACTACCATAAAGGATATCAAGGATAGCATGGGGAAATTCATTCAAGCAACAAAACCGAAGGGATGTTAGTACACATATGCTCATGTATGCATTGAATGAGCATTGTATAAAGGTCTTCCAAAGGCTATTCTTCTCCTATTGGGCAATAATGTTTTCATCAAGAAATAAATTATAAACAATCCCTTTAAATCTAATCAATGTAATGTATGGGAATTTTGCACGATGTTGCCCACAATATGCCCTTCCTTCGATATCAACTAGTCCTGAACATGCATTTTCAGCTCTTTAAAGGAAAACTAAGCAAAGCAATCAGGGAGGAAACAATCAATTCAAAACTACGATCAACATAAAGGAAAAATAACCTACCCAATCAAGAAACCAACGAGCTTCTAAGACAATATGCTACAATGCTAATTGATTCCAAACTCTAGGAGATTTGTAGGTCTTCAAAAGTATTGGTAAAAGAATGAAGTATTGTCTTTTACTCCCTAGGTAGCCTAGACAAAAGAAATTGAATGACATGGACCCTAAACTATGATCTCTTGAGAAACGAGGGAAGAACCCCATCCACCTAATGCGAAGCAACAAAATCTAGGCTAACTCATAAATTATCACATGAAATAGGGTTAGAAAGGAAATGAAAAAGGATTAGTCTTTCATACTAGAAGTGTCTCCTCAAAATTGAAAAATTAGCGGCCTCAAAAACTCACGTCCACTCACTTGGGAAAGGAAATCCAATCGAGAGAGTGGGTAATTAAGGGAGCAAGGGACATGGCTTTGGGTATCAAGTGTTCACTCTTTAGCTATAAGGAATTTGTTTGTGGAAGGTTCATCTATGCCCTCCTTCAAATTATGAAACATGCTAGAAGCACCTCTTCTTATAGTTAATGTATGTTGTGTTTTTGTGGATTACTCTATACCAATTTACAAGGAGAAGAAATTGTAACTGTTGGAATCTACCCCTCCATGTTTGGGAAGGGGAATCGGTTCAACCAGATGGAGTCTCTATGTCGTGTGTACTTTTTAAAATTTTGGATAATGTCATCGCCTTTTAAATAAAAAAATGCTTAACCATCACTATTTAAAAATAAAAATAAAAATATTTTATGGAATCTGAAGGTAACAAAGGATGGAAATTGGGATGGGAGGAAACTTTGGACATCATCCTCACATTTGGTGTGTGACTTGAATGGTAATATATCCAATAGGTACAGCCCTAAAAATTGTGAAGTTAAAACAAAATGTTGGAAATTGCAAGAAACACATCACTAAAAATCATTACAATAATCTTGGATCATAGGAGGGGATTTCAAGGTCAGGCTCAATATATACAAGAAAAGAGAACGGAAGAAAATTTATACACCATGCCAAAAACTATAGAACATGGTGAACAATCTATAGTTGTTGAACCCTTTGCCAAAAATGACTTTTCTCATGTAACAATAAAAGAGGAAGAGTCCAGCCAACTATGAAAAGGATAAACCGATTCTTAGTTAATGACTTGGTGTTCTTGGATAACATAATAGTCTAATCATTTACATTTGAGGAAGTTAGCTTTGGTCATTAGTTAATTCTGATACATCTTCAAGAGAGAAAACAATCACAAGATACCCCATTCCTATTTTTAATTGACTTGATTTACTCACCTTGAACCATAATTGACATGCAAAATTTGTGGTGCCTACATTTAAACCAATGGGGATCAAATATGTACATGTTACAACAACAAAATAAAATTGTTGAATTATGACACATAAGAGTGGAAAAACGGACCCTCAAAGATAATAAGACATTCTTGATGAACAAATGACCAAGGTATAGGATAATCCTAATATATGACCTCAAAGTCATATGACCTAATATATGACCTCTAGATGAAAATTCAAAATAAAAAAACTGGTAGTGTAAATTTTCTAGATGGAAAATCCAAGGATTGAATGGTTTAAGGAGGAGGATAGGAACACTAGTTTTTTCAATGGACCACCATGAGTAATTGCAATTTTATTTTAGGGAAGTTGGCTCTGGGGGTTGTTGTTGGACATGTGTTGTACTCTTTGCAAGTAAATTTAGTTGTGTTCCAACGCAATGGAGCTATAGGGTGATCACCCCCTTAGTTAGGGGCGTGAGAGACCAGTAAGCCCCCTCGTTGAGGGGTCAGGGGTGGAGCCCCCTCAAGAAAAAAATTGGGTTCGTCTTGGTATGTTTTGTTCTTTTTTTTTTTAATATTGTAAACTAATTTTGGTTAATAAATCAGGGTTGTAATATAATCTAGGTTTACATATTAGGTTTTTGGATGCTATGAAACACCCAAATATTGTATTGTGAATGATGAAGCTAGTTATTAAGATAGAATGAGAGGTGCATCTCTCATTCAGGTTGGTTTCTTGGTTAACGGTTTCCAAGGTAAATCTTGTGTGTATTGTGTCAATTTGACATTGTTACTATTGTGTTAGTATTGTTTTTATTGCATGGGTTGATCAATCTCTTCATTTGGTATCAAATCAGGGTTGTTGTCATCAAGAGGATCCCTTTGATGCTAAGGTTTAGCTCATTATGTCAAGAGCAAGGGTATCTTGGGTCTACAATAAACTTGTTATTGAGTGGGAAATTTGTGCAGTGAATATTGTGTAAAGAAAAAAGGTGGGTAGTTCGATAGTAGAAATGAAGAAGTTTAACAACAGGAAGTTCATATTATAGAAGCTAAAGGTGGAATATTTTCTTGTAGGTAGAAAACAATATGTTTTTGTGGATCCAAGTACAAAACCTATTGGAATATCAAAACAATATTAGGAAAATATGGAAAGAAAGGTGAGAAGTACAAATTGACATTGTCGTTGATATTTGGTGTTGTTGAATGTCTCTAAGAAGACATCGCAAAAAAAGTTATAGGATAATTAGGGAATTTGTATCTATCAAAGCCCATATTAAATAAGTTGTTTCTTCAAGATAAGTTGTATTATTCTGTAATGGATAATGAAGACTCTGTGATGGAACACCTAAATTCCTTAAATAACTTGGTAAGTCAATTTGTCTATATTGATATTAGGATGGAGGAAGAAGATACATATTTAACCTTGTTATCTCCATTACTGGAATCTTGAGATAATGTACTTTTGGTAATTAGTAGTACTATGCAATCCACATTAAAGTTCGAGGGTATAGTTGCATCCATGTTATGAGAGGAAACAAGTAGAAAATCAATAGAGGATGCAAACAAGGATGTTTTATTTGTAAGAGGTCATCCGCAAGAGAGGAAATATAAGTCTTCAAGGGGCATATCTAAATCTCTAGGAAAATCTACAAGGAAATGTTGGAAGTGTGGTAAAGATGGGCCTTGTAAAAATATTCTAGATCTAAGAATGTTGATAAAAGTAAGGAATCAGGTGGTGCTACTTCCATAAAAACAAAAACCTACATGAAAGAAGGAGGTGATGTTTAGTTGGAATCTACAAACACACATTCAAATCAAAATGTATCATTGATCGACTTCAATGCTTCATTTGACATGACTCCTCATGGGTAGTGTTTTTATGAATATGAAAAGTACAACAGATGTGATTTCTTCCTAGGAGACAACCTAACAACCAAAACCATAAGACATCAAAGAATAAAGTTATTGCTCAAAGATGGAAGGATTATAACTTCTCTCGGGGCTTTGCACATTTAAGATCTAGATAAACACCTGATATTTGTTATATGAGTGATGTAAGAGGGCATATTGTTCGAAAAGGGAACCTACAAGATGTTTTGAGGAGAAATAGTGTTGACGAGGGGATTTTGTATTGGAACTCTATACAAGTTTTTTGGAAGCATTATTATTGTTGGGTGTAGAAAGTATGTTGTTCCTAGGGGTAGCAATGAAGAATATGGGACCCCTACTATCACTAGAGAGAAGACAATGTTATTGCATCGAAGACTGGGAAATATTAGAGAGAAGGACCTTCAAGCATTACATGGTAAAGGTATGGTTGAAGGTATGTATGATTGCTCATTATATTTCAATTTCTCTATATATGGTAAACATAATTGGATAATATTATTTTCTAGTGCTACAAGAACAAATCAAATCTTGAAGTTGATACACAATATTGTCTTTGGAACTCTACATGTTCTATCACTAGGTAAATCTATGTATTGTGCTTCATTCATAGATGATTTCTTGAGGAACGCATAGATCTATTTCCTCTTAAACTTTTTATGGTTTTTAGTAAATTTTAAGAGTTTTAAACTCTTGCATAGATCCAAACAAAGAATAAGATAATGATGTTAAGGATAGATAATGGTTGAGAGTTCTTCATAAATGAGTTCAAGGAATTATGTAAGAAGTGTGGAATAGTAAGGCAAAATACTACTCCATACAAATCTCAACAAAATGGAGTTCCGTAAATAATGGACACGACACTTATGGAAAAGGCAATAAGTATGCTCGATGGTGTAGAGTTGTGATGGTAATTTCAAGTAAATGAAATGGATATTGCATGTTACTTGGTAAATCCCCTAGATCCACAATAGTTGACAAAACTCCATGTGAGGCATGGACTAGTAAAATCCCCTCTTTAAACATTTCAAAGTTTATGGTAGTGATGCTTATGTGCATGTTCAAAGGGAAATTAGGAGTAAGTTAGATAGAAATGATGAAAAATGTATCTTTATCAGTTATAAAGATGGTATAAAAGGATATAAAATTTGGAACCTAGTAACAAAGTACGTTGTTTACAGTTGGGATGTGGTATTCTGAGAGGTTAAAATTGTTCCTAGATAGGAGGCCCAACTAATGGAAGAATAACCAAAGACAATAGAATTTGAGTTCTAAGGTGAATAATCTTACTCAATAAAATAATACGAACAAAAAGATGAAGAACCTTCTACTCAAATCTTGAGGAACTTGGTTTGGGAAAGAAGGCAACCATTAAGATACACCCCACCTTATTTTCATTATAGTTTTGTTCTATATATTAAATGATCATCCTATAACTGTTAGGGAGGCAACGGATTTAGAGGATAGTAAACTATAAAAGAGGGTCATGGTTGAGGAAATGTTTAGCTTGAACAAAATGGGACTTGGGATCTAACTGAGTTGTCGACTAGAAGAAAATTTATTAGTACAAAATGGATGTTTAAGAAAAGGTTGAATGCAGAAGGTAAAGTAAAGAAATACAAAGCTTGCCCAATAACAAAGGGATTCTTAGGTAGAAAGGATTGATTTTGGTGACATTTTTTCTTATGTTGCTAAGTTAGCTTCTACTATATTTTTTCTTGTCTATCACTATTGCTTTTGACCTTGAAGTAGAGGAGATGGATGTAAATAAAATGTTCAGAAGAAAAATATACATCAAACAAAAAAATAGGTTTTCCAATAAAGGGAAATAAATAGCTGGTTTGCAAGCTAAAGAAGTCCTTCTGTGGATTAAAAAATCTCCAATAGCGTGGTATCAAAAGTTTGATACTTATGTATTTGGGACTTGTTTTCTCAAGAAGGAAAGTTGATCACTATGTGTATTCCAAGTTAGTCAATTGTCATTTTATTTATATGGGCATGTATGTGAATGAGAAGTTACTAATTATAAACAATAATGAATTCATCGAGTATGTTAAAGCTTAATTGTGTTATGAATTTGATAGGAAAGATCTCGGTGTTATAAATTTATTTTTTGGCATGGAAATTTGATTAAATCAAAGGAAATATGTTGAGTCAATATTGAAAAGGTTTATTATGCAAGAATGTAAACTAAAAAAGATCCCTTTCTTGTAAGTGTAAAGTTATATGTAAATCAATGCCGTGGGACACAAATAGAGGTAGAGGACATGTCCCATGTTTCAAATGCAAATGTTGTTGGAAGTTTGATGTATTCTATGGTATGTGTTAGACCCAGTGTAGTGGGATTTTTTATAAAACATGTGTCAAAAATAGGGAAAGAGCATTGGATAGATATAAAGAGGGTTTTAAAATATTTGTAGGGCACTTCAGATTATGCAATATGCTACCAAGGAAGACATGGACCTTGTCGAGAGATAAATATATAAAGATTTGTTGATGCAACCTAAGTTACAGATATTGATTATAGAATATCTACAAGTATTTGTGTATTTAGCTTATTTGGTGGAGCAATCAATTGGATGAGCAAGAAGTGGGTTGTAGTTTCATTGTCAATTGTAGAAGTTAAGCACATGGCAACCACTCAGGCAAGTAAGGAAGTTGTGTGGTTGCAAATATAATGTTCCAAAATTTGTTTTGTTTGGAAAGCAATGAGGATAGGCTATGACAACTCAATTGCATTTTTTATGGCAAAGAACCTTGCTTATCATTCCAAGACAATGCATATTGATGTACAATATCATTTTGTTAGAGACATGGTTCAACACAATATAGTGTTGTTGGAGAAGGTTGATACCATGAAGAATGTTCTATACTCTTGGACAAAGTTTGTTAGTGCTTGAAGTTCTCTAGTGTAGAGAACAAATGGGAAAAATTACCCTTAGTAGTTGATTATATGAATGTCTTGTGCTTGACCCCATTTTTGTAAAGAATACAATAAGTGGGAGAATGTTGAACATGTATTGTACTCTTTACAGGTAGAATTAGCCTCATCCCAATGCAAAAGGATGTTTGGGGGGTGATCACGGGGTGATCATCACCCTAGGTTGTAGGGAACGAGGTCAGAGTCCTCAAAAGAAAAGTTTGTGTCCATTCTTCATATGTTTTGTGTTTTTTCAACCTATTGTAAACTAATTTGGGTTAAGGAATTAACATTGCAATATAATATGGGTTAAGAAATAGTGTTTAGGTGCTGCAAAATACCTAAATATTGTTTTTTGAATGGTGGAGCTAATACAATGAGATAGAGAGATAGTTAGTTTTCTCAATTAAGGGATTTTAGGGAAAATATTGTGTATACCATGTGAATGTTCCATTGTTGTTATTATGTTTTAAATTTTGTTAGTGGTTATTTTCTTGCATGGGTTTATCAAACCTCTAAGGGATCCTACAAGGTTTTACTTACAAGAAAAGAAAAAGAGTAATTGCAATTTGAAATAAATAGGTCTCCTATAAATCCAACAAGGAGTTACATTGGACTCAATACAAAAAAATGAAATGGGGCTAGTCTCATACTACAACCATCTCATCACATGTAGTGTACCTTTTTGGGTAAACTAGGCACACTATCCAATATATTTCAAAGAGGATTCAAAACTTTGACATTGAAAACATTCTTTTTCAACACCCTCATTGACAATGGATTTCACACTCACTCCATGGTTATGAGACAACTAGGGAAGCTCAAGGGAGGCGATATTAGGTTATGATAGGATTGAAAAACTGATATATGTGGCTTATTAATATGGTGTGGCTATTAACTCTTCACAAACAGTTCACATACATCCTCCTTCAATACTTTGTGTAGTTTCGAAACTAGGAAAAAGTAGTAAACTAGTCTTTCTGGGCTTGGTTCCCAACACCACCAAACATTTCCAAATTTATTATGTAAGGACCCTATGGGATTTAAAACATCCAAACAGAACTCATACATTCAATGGTCGAATCAGAAATCTCATTTTGACATGTTATTCAAGTTTGTACAATTTTGGCCAATTTCTAGCTTTGGACTAGTGAAATCCAAGTTGATCCAAATGCACCCAAATGACTTAAAATTATGTATGGGGATTGATGGGTCTTATGAAATACTAATGTATATTATGAATTTTCATACACAGTCCAAATACTTTTGCAACTTGCGTTTGACCCTAGGGAAAGAAGGACAATAACACTAGGAAAATCGATGTTAAAACTCCTAATGGTAGATGAAAATTTTGGCTCTCCAAATGAAATAAGACCCTCCCAAATTTCAAAAAAGAGTATAGGGATGCATATTAGACATAAATGGATATCATTATTCATGTTTATGAAGCTATTCAAATTGCTTATGGGGAAATTGCATTACTATCTTAAGTTTGGCACATGAACAATGGAATAAATGGTTCAGATAGTAACATGACATATAATGGCCATCTAAAACATAAAAATTTGTTCCCCAAAAACATCAAACTCATATAAAAGTTTTCATAAAAATATGATACAAAACTCTTTCAATCTTGAATCCAAATTCAAGAAAACTAGTTATTCAAGAGCATGGGAAAGCAAGCCTTTCACACATGGATTTATTATATTTTAAATTACATAGCATATGGACATAATATTACATATCCATACATCATATACCCAATATTGGGCATCAAATAGATTTATAAAGATGCAACCACCACTCCAACAAGTGCACCATCACATGAGAGTATGGGGGAATGGAGAAGAAGGAATGAGAGAATAGGGAGATAGACGATAAATCAAGTTGTATGGACCTTCAACATGCAACTAAAAATCTTAATTCAGCTCCAATGAGAGGTCTGAATGGCCTCTCCATCAACCAATTTTGAAAGGAATCCAGCTCCCTTGAAATTGGTTCACAAGCAGGGAGAGTGAACACTCACCATGCAATGGACAAGCAAAAGCTCTCCCAAATGCCAAAGGCCAATTAAAAAATGATCAAAATTTATTCTCCTTCCTCATGACATCCTTTTATTAACTTCATGAGACCTCCTAAGGTCGAATTTCCCTCCGTGGGATTCCTCCAACTCATCTTAGTGGTTTAGTAACTCCTATGACACTTGTCTTCGTCTTCATGCTACAATTATTTCCTTGACTTGAATGAATGCCTCTACTCCCAAAAAAAACCTCTTGGTGTCTATTTTTAGCCCTGTCATGTAAGATTGGTCATTGGTCTACAACCAGGTCTAATTTTTTCACATTTTCCATATAATCTTTCATCATTAGTTGTCATAGAGTGCATGGAATCTCCTTCCAAGTGGAACACATTGTCTTCTTAGTCTCTTCCTCTTTCATGGGAGTTAATATCCTATCCTAATTTGAATTCCTTGGCTCATGATAAGATATGTGACACCACATCACCCTCCAAGAACGTTACATTCCTCATGGGTTTGAATTTGGATGAAGGTCATGCCAAGTGTGTGGGGGAATCTAGTCACCCAAAGACTCCACAAGCTTCCAGTTGTCTACATGAACCAATGCCACCTTATTTTCTTAACATTTATTATTTATGTGACCCATTTTAATGTGAATATGGTAAACTAATCTCCTTTTGGGTCCTATATCTCGCTTATTACAAAATTTATGTCTCCACCTCAACCTAGGGAGCTATTAGGTTGGTGAAACATTATTTGCAAGTAATCTTAATTGAATGGGGACATGACAGTCCTCCCCAACCAAGATTTATTATCCTTAAGTGATTCCAAGTTTGGATGTTGCGTCTTCCCAAGTGGGATCCTCACTTGGTAACCCCCTCCATTACACCAAGTACTCTCTTATGGTTCCGCTCCTTAAATTCCTTTAGCTGCCATTTGAGTAGTGGCACTCATGTACTGCAATTTTATGTTTCCAAAAGTAAAGAGAAGTGGATTTTGCATGTTTATATCTCCTATTACATCACCATTAAACATCAAAATATTAATTAATTCCATAAAAAAAAAAATTGCACAAATAGTCTTTACCTCCATATTTTGGAAACCCTTTCTGAACTTTCAACCCCCTTTTTGCTCCTGTATAATTCTTTGAAGTTACCCAACTTTTATTCTTTTAAGATCTTAAGAAAATTTCAGAGTGGAACCACCACGCTTACTGTTGCACTAATCTAATTACAATCACCTTCTCTAGTGGTGACTCAATATCCCATACTGCTTGTTGCCCCCAAAATGAAACCAAACAATACTTAGTTCCCATTGCTTGTATTACCCCCTTTCAAACACCATGAGTACAACATATAGATCATGAAAATGTACATCAAGAAGGTACCTCATCAAAGAATCATGAAAGTGCTTGTACATCCAAGTTAGTAGATCATCATGTGGCCCATACACACAAGCATAAAGTATTATATCAAATCTGCTCCAATGACATAGGTGAGGATCCCATGTCCTATAATGCTGCTCCAAAAGAATGTAAGATGCATCAAAATAATCATCCCTGTGCTATTTCATCCAAGAAGTGAATGAAGAACCTCCATTAAAATCTGAACCAAATAAGGAGCTAAGAAAACAGGGAGACTTCAAGTGCCTCGAAGAAGTCTCATCAATACACCCATTAATATGTATATCATCAATAAATAACAAAGGATGTTGTTTCCAATAATAAAGTGGTTCAATCATATACCTCTTCACTGAAGTGTTGGATGAAGTTCCTCCAACATCAAATAGACTAAGCAAGGAGCAAGGAAAATCATGGGTCTCCAAGTGACTCAAGTGAACACCATAGGTGCATCCATGTAAATGTGTATCATCATAATGTAGCAAAGGATGCTGCTAGAAATGTAAAGAATATGGTGCTATAATCATGTCATTGTCAAAAGGAGAGATAGAAGTTTCATACTCATCATGTGGCACCATACAAAATAAACCTTCCACCCATACTTCATTAGGATGAATGCTGCAAAATATGGAAGTGTAGGATGTAGGAGAAAGAACCAACTCACCCAAAGGATTAGAAAGTGCAAAATTTTCATCATGTGAAGGCTCCATAGGGGTAGTATTATGCATCTCCCTAAAAGTATGAAAATTTCCTCATATTTTGGTTCCAAGGTAGTGGAATCATGCACTTCTTCCAAAAGTGTGTAACCATTATCAAGAGGTGGCTCAAGTTCCTCTTCCACCACAACAGGTGATTGGATCTCATCAAGCTCATCTTCAAACACATTAAGAACCTGAAATTTTCCATGTTTCTCGTGATCCATTATGTCATGATAATCCTCTAAGCAATCTACCCTATGACAATCTGAAACATAGGAGGAAGAACAAGTATCGTGTAACCTCTCAAGAAGTTGCTCATTTTGAATTTTGAGCTTATGAATATCCTAATTATTATTCAAGTATGCTTCATGTAACCATTCATTAAGGTCAGCCAAATTGTTTCTATAAAAAAGCAAAGACATGAAATTACCTTTAATGTTTCACATTGCTCTTTGAATTTTTCCATGTCTTCAAGGATGAATGGCTCCTCCAGTGATGAAACTTTCAAACAAGAATTTGACACCAATGCTTGAGTTTCATGGAGTATGCTAAGGGCCTCAGGGATATTCCTTTCACTCATATTTAAATAACATTCAATGAAGGATGGTTCATGAGAGCGGACCTCCTCTTCTTATTTCTTCTTTATTTGATCAACTTCTTCAAGATCAAGTGGTGATGGGGAAGTTGATCTTGGTTCTTCATTATCTGCCAAAAGGTCTCCATCTTCGTTCTTATGAGAACTTTGTATTCCAAACACATTCTCAAATATGATCTATATGTCACCAAAATAGAGTTGTGAGAACCCATCAGTAGCTTCTCCTTCACAGCTCAAGGATCCATTAGTAGATGTTCTTTTATTTGCACAATCCCCATCAGTAAGGATTGTGTGCTTGTCTTCACTTTCCTCTTCATGTTCTTCTCTACAATCACCTTGAGGTCATCGATGCTCCACTTCATGAGTCTATGCCTATTCATTTATTGGTGTATATAGGCTCCTTTAATCTTCTTTAGGCCTAAATTTCTTCCACATCCTCACCATGGTGTCCACAAACGTGCTTGTCATTTCCTCATTCACAAAGAAGAATATTTCACTGCTCTTTTCACAAGTAGGCTGATTCTTACTCCTTTCATGCTCCTCCAAACTTGTGGATTGTTGATTATTCCTTAATGAGTTCGCATATTCACTATTAGGCCTATATCCAAACACCCATTCAACAAAGTCTTCAAAAGGAGTGGTCTTATGTGACTCTCCCATCAAAGCAATATATGCTTGATATTGTTGGGGCAAAGTATTACATGTTGCTCTCAAGATTTATAATTCATTCATAAGAGTAGCTCGTGGTGGTTTCGCACATACATATTCATAATACATAGGGTCATAAGAATAACCCTCATCCCTTATGAAATTGTAAGAAGTGTTTCAAAATGGAAATTCTTCCTCATGCCATTCACATTCTTCTTCATATTGATCATAATAATCTTCAGATGAGTCTTCATAATAGTAAGACATGGCTGCACTTTTTCTTCAATGGATGGTATTAATGCACATGTGCAAGGACCATGATCTAATACCACTATATTGTACCTTTTTTGGGAAACTAGTCACACTATCCAATATATTTCAAAGAGGATTCAAAACTTTGACATTGAAAACATTATTTCTCAACACCCTCATTGGCAATGGATTTCACACTGACTGCATGGTTATGAGACAACTAGGGAAGCTAAAGGGAAGTGATATTAGGTTCTGATAGGATTGAAAAAATGATATATGTGGCTTCTTAATATGGTGTGGCTAAGGACTCTTCACAAACATTTCACAGACATCCTCCTTCAATACTTTATCTAGTTTCGAAACTAGGAAAAAGTAGTAAACTAGTCTTTATGGGTTTGGTTCCCAACACCATCGAACATTTACAAATTTATTATGGAAGGACCCTATTGGATTTAAAACATCCTAACAGACCTCAGACATTCAATAGTAGAATCAGAAAACTCATTTTGACATGTTATTCAAGTTTGCACAATTTTGGCCAATTTCTAGCTTTGGACTAGTGAAACCCAGGTTGATCCAGATGCACCCAAATGACTCTAAATTATGTTTGGAATGGATTTATGGGTATTAGGAAATCCTAATGCATATTTTAAATTTTTATACAATTTCCAAATACTTCTGCAACTTGCTTTTTACCCTACGGAAAGAAGGACAATAACACTAGGAAAATTGATGTTAAAACCCCCAAGGGTAGATGACACTTTTGGATCTCCAAGTGCAATATGACCCTCCCAAAATTATGCATATAATACATAAATACATAAATTGATTTCATTAGTCATGGTCATTAATTTCTTCAAACTGATTATGAGGTGCAACATATGTATGGTAACTTTCATGGAAATTTCTTATGGGGAAATTGCATTACTAACTTAAGTTTGGCACATGAACAATAGAATAAATGGTTCATATAGAAACATGACATACAATGGAAATATACAACATACAAATTTCTTCCCCAACAACATCAAACTCAGAGAAAATTCCTCATACAAATCTGATACAAAACTCTTTCAAGCTTGAAGCCAAATTCATGAAAACTAGTTATTCAAGAGCATGAGAAAGCAAGCCTTTCACACATGGATTTCTTATATTTCGAATTACAGAGAATAGGACATAAGAGTACAGATCCATACATCATATACCCAATATTTTGCATCAAATAGATTCATTAAGGCACAAGCACCACTCCAACAAGTTTGCCATCAAATGAGAGTATGGGGGAATGAATAAGAAGGAATGAGAGAATAGGGAGATAGAGGAGAACTCAAGATGTATGGACCTTCAACCTGAAAATAAATACATTCATTCAGCTCCATGATAGGTATTAATGGCCTCTCCATCAACCAACTTGTAAAGGAATCCAACTCCCTTAAAATTGGTTCACAAGCTGGGAGAGTGAACACTCATCGTGCAATGGACAAGTAAAAGCTCTCCAAAATGCCAATGGACAATTAACAAATGATAAAAAGCTATTATACTTCCTTGTGACATCCTTTTATTAACTTCATGACATCCTTTTATTAACTGGGAGGAGCCTATCTTAATTCATAATAAATTACAATGATCTAAATTCCAACATCTATCTCCAAAATGAAGAATCAACTTACTAAAATCAATTATGCAATCACTCCCAATCTCTCTATTTTCAATCATAGGTGCATAAAAAAATATCACAATGCAAGTGGAAAAAAATAAAATAAATGAGGATTCCCATAATAGGAGAATAATTGGGTCTTGATATTCCAAAGAGTTATACTTATGCCAAAAGTGTTTAAAAGGACTGATCTAAAAAAATGGAAGGATATACCAATTACGTTTTTTTTCGACATTTGCTAAACTTTTGCTCCAAGTTTTTTTTTTTTTTCTACGTGCCTACCTTTTAGGTTTTGTGGAGCCTGGACTCCTTCCAACTCCTCTCCTTGGAACAATCCTGCATCATTGCCTAATTGCTCCTGATATTTGCAAGAGTGGTGGTCATTGCTCCTTTGCAGATAATCTTGTCTCTATGAGTAAGGTCATGAAGGAAAGAATGCTACCTTTGCAGAGAGTTTCTATCCTTAAGAAGGAGGTTGTTTGGAAAGGCTGTAGCTCTCAGAGCTTCAATCTGTAGTTTTTTCGTGTGTTGGGTGGCTGCTCTTCGCCATCGATCTTGCTGGATATTGGTGAGATCTTCTCTTTTCATATCACCCTGTCTTGGAGGTTCACGATTCTGGAGGAGGTTGTTGTTGTTGATTGCAAGTGCAGTTCCTTGTTTATTTGATTTCGCTCCCATCAAGAATATTCCTTGAGACGGAGGTTGTGGCTTTCTCTACTCAACAAGTGTTGAAGACAGACTTCCAAAGCTCGACTGGTTATCTTCCTTCTAGATCAGAGTGTTTCTTGATCTATTTAGATTGGAGTTGTCTCTGGTCCTTGAAGATCGTAGGAGTTCTAAAGCTTTTTGGCTTTTATGCTGAGGCAGGATAGATGGAGGGGATCTCCTTGATCCTGGTCTTGCCTTCAGGTGACTGGAAGCTTCAGGAAACAAGAGGAAACTATCCCAGAACCAACAATCTTTTGTAAAGAAACTTGACAATATCCCCTCGGTAGCCCTTCCAGTGGATACTTGCAAAACTGCTCTTAATATTGTTGATTAGGGGCTCATTGGCCAATTCACCGGTCTTTGGCCTTCCCCCAAGACTATTGCAGGGTGGGTTCAAAGGAATTGGAAACCTCTCATTTTAGAAGACATTTGCAGCAACCTGATTGGTAAGGGATACTATCTTTTTCTTTTTGAAAATTCAGCTGATAGAGACTTAATATTCAGAAACAGGCCATATTTTATGGGGCCTCAAGGGCTCTAAATGAATAAATGGACTTCGGATTTTGATACAAACCAAGATGTCCCCTCTGCTATTCCTGTTTGGGCTAGGTTGCCACATCTACCTCTCCATTGCTGGAACTCAGGACTCTTAGAAGCTATAGGAAACACACTGGGGAAATACATTGATAGGGCTGACCGTAGAGATCAATACACATGTTCTAGAATTTGTGTTGAAGTGGATTTGGAGGTAGGCCTACCTAAAGCTATTAATCTAACTGTAGCAGACTGGTCTTATGTACAAGAGCTAGATTATGAGCAACTGCCCTTTAAGTGTATATTTTGTCATGGTTATGGACATTTTGCCAGAACTTGCAAGAAAAAGATTAAGGAAGAAGTTGAAAAAGAAAAAGGAGATCAATGGATCAAAGTTCAAAAACCAAACTCAGCAAAGCAAGGAAATAAAGTCTCTGGTCAAAGATTAGAAATGGGGACAAGAAACAAATCTTTTGGGCAGAACCAGAAATAAAATGGAGTAGCTTTGAAGGAGCCATCAACTCAAAACAATTTTGCAGTATTGGGCATCCCAGAAGAACAAGTGCTTTATGTCCTCGAAGAGGGAGAAGTTCCTCTTTCTCCAATTCAATTAAATGAAGAAGTCAAAAGCTCTCCTGAGCCAGCTCTCAAAATCCCCGGGGAAGGACATTCTCCTACCTACGCAGAAATGAGAAAAAAAGAAACCTATTGACAATTATGGTTCATCTAAAGAAGATCCACCATAGAAGTCATCCAAAAAAGGGCGAAAATCTCAAAAGATGGTTTGGGAGGAAGAAGTTGAACGCCTTAAGATGCAAGGGAGCTAGCCAACTATAGAAATGACAATTACAAGGAATACCTGGGCCAGAGGTGGTCCTAACCCCTCAGTTAAATAATGAAATTGGTCTCTTGGAATTGCAGAGGGCTTGGCCATTCTTCAAAAGCTGAAGCTGTTAATGACCTTATAAGAATGGCTTCTCCAGACGTTCTTATGCTCTAAGAGACTAAAATGGATGAGGATAGTCTTCTTTCCACTAGCTGCAAAAGATGGAAAACTAATGTTGGTAAGGCAGTGAGTGCCAGAGGCTCTGCTAGTGGAATTGCCACTTTATGGGCAATAAATTCTTTTTCTCTTGAAAATTCCTTCACTACGCAGCACTGGATCTTCACAAAACTATGTCAAATTCCAAGTAAGCAATCAATCTGCCTCTTCAATCTCTACGTGCTGGTCAATATTCAGGAAAAAAGAGCTTGTTGGAATTCACTGGCAGAATATCTCGATTCTAACTCTTTCTAAAATGTCATAGTCGCTGGCGACTTAAATATTATATTGAATGAAAAGGAAAAATTAGGTGGCATTTATGGGAAAGACCCTTTGCTGAATTTAGTGGATAAATTTATATTATCTTGGGAGCTGATAGACTTCAAACCAAAATGTGGAAGGTTTACATGGTCAAATAATAGGTTGGGGACAACTCACATCTTTGCTAGACTAGATCGTTTTCAAGTATTCTGCCTAAGATCACCTCTGATCATAAGCCAATACTACTGCAGATTGAAGATGAAGAGGACCTTGGTCCCATCCCATTTCGTTTCAGCCCATTGTGGAAATACAGTGATGGATTTTTTAGTACTGTAAAAATGGCGTGGGACCTTCCAGTTGTTGGATCCCCGAATTTTGTTTGCAAGAGGAAGCTCATTAATACTAAAACAATGCTAAAGGATTGGGTCAAACATTCTAAAAAAAATCCAATTAGTGAAAGGAGAGAAGCTCTTCAAAATTTGGAGAAAATCCAACTTGAAATGGAAGAGACAGAAATTACTCTAGCTTTACTTGAAAAATAGAAAAAAGCTCAGTTTAATTCCTTCCAAGCTTTTCAACGAGAAGAATAATATTGGAGACTCAAGTCTCGTAGCACTTGGTTGAAAGTTGGAGATAGGAATACCTCCTTTCATAAGCAGTGCAGAGCCAGAATTTTTAAAAAAAATATTTCAGAAATTTGCTCGAGTCCGGTGAAATGTTAAAAGGATTTTCTCAAATCAAGCAATTAGCTGAAGCTCATTTCCAGAAACTATATAGGGAAGAAGGCTCTTCTAACTCAGATTACAACTATGATTTTTTGTCCAATATTCCTAGTCTGGTTAGTAAGGAAGAAAATGAAGAGCTAATGCAGCTTTTTTCGGAACAAGAAATTATTGATGTTACATGGTCCATGAAACCGGATAGTACACTCGGCCCTCATGGATTCTCTATCCACTTCTACTAAATCTGCTGGACATTCATCAGGAAAGACCTTCTCCAAATTGTAAAAGATTTTCAGGAAAAAGCCAAAGTGGGTGGATGCACAAACTCCATCGTTCTCGCATTAATTCCTAAAGAAGCTAATCCATCCTCCTTTGATAGATTTAGACATGTTTCTTTGTGTAATGAGTCTTATAAAATTCTTTCTAAACTTTTAAATTAGACTTAAGCCTTTGCTTGGGAAGCTGATTTCTCCTCTGCAAGGAGGGTTTGTAAAAGGGAGACATATACTGGATAATGTTATTCAAGTGCAGGAAGCTATGCATTCTAGTTTTCTTCGGAAGGAAAAGGGCATAGTTATCAAACTAGGTATGGAAAATGCCTTTGATCAAGTAAAGCATTCCCTTCTTTTCACCGTTCTCCACTCTTTTGGATTTAGTTCTGCCTTTTTAAACTTGATCAAAGCTTGCATAAACAATCCTTGGATAGCTCCATTAGTAAATGGCAGACCAACACACTTCTTCCAAGCTCCCAGGGGGCTTCGTCAGGGCTGTCCTTTATCGCCTTTCTTCTACATTCTTATGGCCAACTCTCTAAGTAGAAAGATAACCGCAGGAAAATTTGATGGGCTTATCCTGGGCATAACTGTAGCAACTAGAGTTGAATCTATTAACCATTCTCTCTTCGCAGATGACACCTTGCTTTTGGGTGGAGCTTCCTTAAAAATGGCAAGAGTCTTCTCTAAAATTATGCACCATTTTTGTATCATTTATGGGGCTCTTATCAATAACCGTAAGAGTGCAGTGTATGGTTGGAATATAGATCAACCAAAAATGGATAAAATCTTGCAGATCTTGGGTTTTGAAGGTTATGCCACTTGGGATAAGGTTAAATATCTGGGTTTACCTCTCACTTTGGGAAAAAATAATCCTTCCTTATGGCTGGAAATTGTTAATAAGGTTAAAAAAATATATTGTTTTGTGGGGAGGTCACTGGCTTACAAAGGCAGGCAAGGTCATTATGATAAAATCAGTCCTTTCATCTATTCCTATTTACCAATCTTCTTTACTCCTGGCACCTAAAGCTATTCTAGATCAGATTTCAAAACTGATCAGAGACTTCCTATGGAGCGGTGGGAAAGGAAACCAGAACCGCATGCACCTGGTTAAGTGGGAAATTATTAAAAAACATGTTCTTGAAGGTGGTTTGCAAATCAAAGATCTAGGAATGTCCAATTTAGCAATGGGATACAAATTATTATGGTAGTTGTTTTCCAACAAAAAGCATCGGGTTAGTCATCTCTTTTGGAAAAAATATCTACATGGAGGAACGTTAAGAAATATTCAATTTGAAAACACCCCTAAAGGATCTAATATATGGAATTTATGCAGGAAAGGTATTAATTTATTTGTCCAACATCTGTATCGAATCCCAGGAAATGGCAGAAATACTCTTCTGTGGGAGGACAAAATCAATGGCCACGATTCATTTCAGAATGATGATTCTATTATGGAGTTAATTTTTTTGGTGAGCAAAGGAATTAATAGACTGTCTGATAAAACTGAATGGGATGTCAATGGGAATTGGACCGCTTGGTCACTCCCCTCTCTAACAGATTGCGACCTGGCAAACAACTTTGTCCAAAAAAAATTATTTTTGAAAAACTGACTGGTCTCGCCCCAATTCACCGTGATTGCAAAGACACGTGGGGATGGGGAATAAATGGTTCCTATTCAACAACAATTGGGTTCAACCAAATGTATTCATCCCAACCTGGTTCTCTAGACACACACAACGCAACCCTATGGAAAATGGTGTGGAATATGCCCAACGTTCCAAAAATTAATTTTTTCATTTGGACAATAATGCACCTGAAATTATTAACTGGAGAAAACTTGATTGAAAGAGGTTTTTTTGGACCACACAGGTGCTGCTTCTGCCAACAATCTAATGAATCTACATCACACATTTTGGTTGAATGTGTTTTTGCTCAAAAAGTATGGGCTCGTGTTCTACGTGGGCTGCCTATTTCTTTTTTTCCTTTATCCACTGAACCTATTACTCTATTTAAAAATTGGCAATCAAGGTATCCCGATACTCTCTCTTCTAGTCATGTTTGGAGAAAAATCTGGCAAGCCATTCCAAAATTCATTTGGCAGAAAATTTGGTTGGCCAGAAATGAATTGATCTTCAACAGCAAAATTCTGAAACCAGAAATTGTAGCATCAAAAGCTAAGGATTTTTTCTTGGAAGCAGCAAGAAATCTTCGAATATTCGACACTAATTTAGTTGTTGAACATAATTGGCTCGGTTTGCAAACAGTGGATACAATTCAAAAGGGCTTAAGTAGTCTTTTTATTAAACCATATTGGCAGGTCAAACTTTTAGAAAAATAATTTCCAGATTGGTGCCAATCCAAAAATAAAGCCTCAATTTTCTTTGATGGGACGTCAAAAGGAAACCCGGGGAAAGCTGGGGAAGGGGGCTTGATTTTTTATCCAGGCAGAAAACTAGAAACTAGTTTCAATTGGGGAATTGGGAAAACTACAAACAATCAGGTTGAATTATTCACTCTCCTGAAAGCTTTCCAACTTGCAAAGGAAGCAGGCCCTAATAACTTGAAAATATTTGGAGATTATGAGATCATCATCAAAACCTTAAATTCTATTTCAATGCTTAATTCTCTTATCCTGAATGTGATCATGCAAATGGTGCACTATATTTTGATTGATTGTGATTAAGTTAACTCTTACCACATTCTTCGCAATTTGAACAAAATGGCAGATTTCAAAGCCAATCAAGGATGTCTTCTTCCTCCGGGAATGTTAAGAGTGAATGAAGGATCTTGTCTAATGCATCCCATTCCATGACAAAAGTCTTTTGGATGTAAGAAGCCGAATTCTCCAGAACAATTTGTAATTGGGTGCAAGCCCAATCTATTCTTTTTTAAATAAAAAAAATAAAATTAATCGTTTTGGTCAAAAAAAAAAATGGAACTATCTTAACATAGCCTTGTACAAGAATGTGGAAATGGCACAAAGAGAGATTGGCCCTACGGGTCAAATATGGAAAACAAAGTTTGTAGTTGAGATCCCTTATAAAGCAATCATATAATCACTATATAGCCTGATTATTATCATACATGGAATTATACCAAAAAAGGATATGTTTGACTACAAAAAATAGCTTTTAGGAAACTCAAGACGAAATGTTCCCCCTCTTCTAGGAGCTTTCACAGAACATGTTCCCTTGACTTAGGAAAATTAATAACTGCTATGCAAAATTGATGGAAGATAACATTGGGTGGCAGATAAGTGTAAGCATGATTATAAAAAATATATACCAATAAAAAAGGGCCCTAAATGTCTGGATGGGGAGAGGCGAGGTTTAGGTAATTTATGGTCATTTAGTCTTTTGGGATCTCGATACCCAAGAAAATTCAATTTGGAATAAAATGTGAAACTTGAACTAATGGGATGAACTTTGCATTTTTATAGCAATTAAAGTGGAAAACTATATCTAACATGGGATAACATTTTTTTTCTTCACATGAAAATAACTATACTTTGAATTATAAAAGTATATGTACAAAGTCTAAGACATCCAAAAGAGCAATAGACCGCACCCAAAGATCACAACCATAACAAGATACATCAACATGGGATAACATATGCAAGAGAGGATTTGTGTGACCGTCTTAATACAAAATGTACCATAACAATGTACAATCCATGTTCCAATTATTTATCTAATACCCATGTATGAAAATAGTGTAGAAATGATGTGGCATCCCCATTCATGAAGATATACTAGCATTGATTTGCACATTGTCAAGAGGTAACTTTGAGTCCAAAGTAAGAGCGAGGATGTGTGTAGTTATACCAACCTCAATGATATGGAATATATGGATTAAATATAATAGCATGAATTTATAAGAAGAAAAAAAACATTTCAAACAAGTTTGAGAGAGGATATCCAAAAACATAGTTGAGACCACATCAAGAAAAAATAGAAAGAGGAGGACTTAAATTATGAAAAATATGTAGGGTTACGCTCAAGGGAAGTTTGAAGTCATGGAATAATAGGTGAAAAAAAATTTAGAGACCTATTGGAAGGGAAATATATCTTTACTCGAGATCCTACCCTTCTATACAACATTCTGGAGGAGAAGGGCCACGTGGGTGGGGGGGACTTTATAGCCAAATATTTGGGGTATAATTTGTACAATCATCCAAGGAGTAGTACACTAGTTAGGTCAAATCTCGATGGTGCATTTCAAGTATATGTGAAATTACCCTATGGTCCTTTTAACGCAAAGGTACATATGCAGGGTGATAAGACAAGTGAGAAGCCAAGGTTTATCTTTTCAAGGTTATTGGAGTTTCATAGCCTTCATTTTCCTCCTTCAAGAAAGTGTTGCATGTATCTATAAGTACTTTGTGTTGAAGGAGGATCAGCCATTTTTTAATTAAAGCTCTTTCGACAAGTCTATGAAAGTGATAACATTCACTCCAATCATATGGAGAAAAGATGGTGTGTGTGGGGTTAGGAAGGTGTGGGGTAATGTTTGTTTTCCTAACTATGTAGGGAAGGAAATTAGTGAAGAGAATATTGGAGAAGGAGACAAGGCTGGAAATGTGCGAAGCAATGCCAACAGAGTGTTAAGTTGACACTTGGAGAGGATGTAAACTTACACCAGGTGGCTCAATTAACACAACAAACATTAACCATGAGGTGTAAATTGTTGGAGGAATCCATAAATGGTTGGATGGAGACTATGTCAGTGACATTCTTAGGGTATTTTCTAGAGTTCCATGTGTCGGTTATGAACTAGATAGTATTTATTTCCAAGTTATAAATCCACACTCAAAAATACGAACTGTAGATGGATACAGGTGATCTCTCCATTACCTATAAAGAAGTGGAGCCCATGTTTTGACCCTAGGCTAAAAAAATCACCACTACAAATAATTTGGGAAATTCATTGGTTCTTTTGTGAGATAGTGAAATTCATTGGTTCTTTTGTGGATGTGGATTACAATTTCAAGGAATCAAATGAATGCTCTATAGCTTGGATATTGATTGAGGTGGAAATTGGAGTCGATCCAATGGAAAACATTACAATTGAGCACAAATCAAGGCAACATTGTTGAATTATAGATGATATAGGAGTTTGACTTCTATGTGTGAGGTGCCACACATATTGAAATTTGGCCATAAATTGTGCTATGAAGATGACTAAGAAAATCTAGAAAAAAAAGGATACAGACTCCCCTAAGACGATGGAACAAGATAATAAGGTTTTGTATAAGAACCTTAATGATGCAGAGAAAATAAATGTGAGTGAAGGCTATAGAGGGAAGAGTTTTATTGCATCAACAAAAAAAATTGGCAATTGAGCCAGAGGAAGTCAGAGGAGAAGCTTCTGAAATGGGTGTATCCAAGGTCAATGAGTTGAAGAATATGAGTGTTGAAAGAGTGGAACATGACATAAATTCATCCTCTTTAGTCGCGGGATTAATTAAATATAATAAGTTCATTTTGATGAATAATTATCATTTAATGTCCAAATATATCTCAAAAGACACAATAATTGAATTAAGCGTAATTCCTGGGAGTCAAGAGTTGTGATCTTCATTAATTTTAAGATTTGACACTTTTATTAATGTGTAAGGTTGCCGTTCCAATCCATACATAGGAGATTTAAAGGTGATTACGTTACAAGAAGGAGTGGGGGTTTCAATCAAAATTTTATAGGATTTATCAAAAATCTTGAAAGACTATGATTTTCTCTTGATTGATTATTTTGGTAGGTCTAGGGGTTGATAATGAGGTGGAGAAAATACAATTTGAGATTAACTAGGTTTGAGGTCTTTAACTCAGGAATTGAAGATGAACTCATCTCCATATATTTAAAGCAAGTTTTATTTGGTGTGGACCCTATGAAAACAAGGTGGCTTATTGGGAAGAATCATTCTCCATTGATTCTGTAACAAAACTAAATTAACTAAATGTTATTCTAGGAGGGTATCTAAATTTTACCTTAAGTAGAGTTGAATTACACATAAGTGTTGCAAGGGAAGATCCTCTAGTAATATTTTTTGTTAGATGGTTAAATGTTGAACCCATTAAGACAACACCTATATATAGGAATCAAAAGACAAGGGAAGACTAAATCACATAAAACTTTTTTTTTTCTCATTTCAAAAGCTCTAGTGAATGACCAATCCAAGATCAAGTCATGGATATAATAGGGAGGGGATTCATATCATATGCAATTTCTCCTTTAAATAGTTAGGGAGGATTTTAAGCGCGCAGTTCCCTTTAAATTTAATCATTCATGGTTGGACAATGAGCATTTTCAACTTAATCAAAAGGGAGTGGAAACATTCTGATGCTTCATAGAGGGAATCAACTAGGATTTAGTTCACCCTAAATATAAATTATGTCAAAAGAGCGATGTTCGATCGATCATACGAAGAGAATAAAGGATAAGTAGGATATGGTTATATTAGAACATCAAATTGTTGAGGCTTAAAATCTTGTAGACAACGATGTTTTATACAAGTTGAAAAGCAAATATTTATGGCTCTCCAATGAAGATGAGAACATGAAAGGTTTCCATAATTATGCTAGTTATAAGAAAAGTAAAAATACTATATGGGAAATTCAAAGGAAATATGCACTAGTTCAAAATGAGGAATTAATGACTTAAAAATTACTAAAATTTGGCTATAAATGACTACTTTTGAGTCAGCGACTAATATTGGCTAATTTCCACTATCTTATAGCTTGACTAACTTAGTCGTATTTAACTTAGTCATTAATTGGTTGACTTATTAGTCATTGATAGTCACTGATTTAGTCATTGATTACCACAATTAATGACCAAATATACGACTAAATAAACCACAAGATGATAACATATTAATGACTAAGCTAAATACGACTAAACGTTAGTCGTGCTATAAGATACTGGAAATTAGCTACTAGTAGTCGTATATATGCGAATTTAGTCGTTTTCTTAGTCACTAATTTATGGTAGGGTACGGAGGAATGGAACCACCAATCTCCTGCCTATAATTAGGTAGATGCTCTACCATTGAGCTAGCACCCTTTAAGAAGTTGTTATTGATTGACAATGGTGATATTCAAACAAATTTTGCATCATTCAAGCATAGAAAATAACGATTACCCGGTTACTATAGATCCATAATGGATTACCTTGTACTAGTCCTTCAAGTCTTTCAACTGCATTTATTAAGTGCAAATATATTTTTGCACTTAATAAAAGCAGTTGAAGAACTTGAAGGGCTAGTACAAGGTAAGCCATTATGGATCTATAGTAACTCGATAATCATTATTTTGTATGCTTTAATCATGCAAAATGCAAAAATCCCATAAATTTATAGGAATGACAAGCATGCATCCATTGTTAAAATATCTATCGAGTCATCTAGAGTCATGCCAAGATATCTGAATTTGACTGAAAATTCATAAGTAACTTGCAGATAACGGTGTATGGTGCCATGAAAAGGAGAATTTCAGTTTATATAGAAGCAAAGGATGAGCAAATGGTGTCCCAAACTCATATTCCTCCAATATGGGCCAAGCCACCATCCCCTTTAAAATGAACAAAGGTGCATGTTTCTCTCAGGTTCCATGAACATCTTACACAACCTTCAGATAGTTTCAATCATATTTGGATGTCCATCTTAACTTCAAAGGACCAAAACTTGAACTAGTAAATTTGGAATATTTAAAATATGTAACATCCATAGTTGTATATTCTCAATTAACTCAGAATGAACCTGTAATTTATGAAATAACCCACATATATGTAGATATAAAATGGTGTATAAATTGATAGATAAGTCATAAGTGATAAGATTTTACATTGAGGCTCACCTTTATAGGCTGGAGCATGTGTAGTGAAGGGTTACACCTTTTCACTTCAGTAATTGATAACTATAATTAATATATTAGTTTATATTTGTTACACTCTTTGTTAAGAGTCATTTATTTAATTATTAATAGTTATTTAGTGTTTTTTTTTTAATTTTTTTTGTTCACTACATTGCCTCTCCCTTAGAATTGCTTTGTCCCCAAAGCATAGTTTATTGTATGACTTTGTTCTCTTCATCGTAACGACTTTTCATGATGTTGTGAGCTTGGAACTACGATGCTTGATGAAACTAGGCAGTATAATCTTCATATTGCTGAACTAATCTGTTGCATTTTTTGGGAGGTGATCCATCCCAAATCTACCTTCATTGGAATTGTTTGATGATCGACTGCTCGTACAAAACTTCTTAATTTAGGCTTCCATAAAAGTTGTCGATGTTGGTTTTGTTCATTTTCAAGGTTGTAGTTGGTTTGTCTATCAGATGAACGATCTTTATTTTCCGCTTTAATTTGACGTTGGTTGTATCGACTTCTATGATTTTGGTGATGATAAGGCATTCGAGCCATTTGTGGATCCCTTGTAGAAACTTCAATTATTTGTGATTCTCGCGATTTATTGATTGATAATAACTCTAAGGATTTTTTAACTCCTCATTTTTTAATTTTTTATTTGTTCATTCAAGCCTTGGTTCAAAAATTTTAAGGATTTAGACATCAGGTTAACTTTTTTTTCACTCCAAGGTCGCATTTGAAATTTTTTTGCAGTTTGGCTTTAAGAAAGCTTCAATTGTTTCCTGGTTCAGTTTGGCTCTGGCCAAGAGCTTGCTATCATGTTGTGGGATGTCATTTGCTCTCTGTGGGTCGCCTGCTGCCTGCATTTATCCTGATTTAGCTCTGTTCTGGTTGGAATTCTTCAAGAAAGCTGCCATGAATTGAATTCATCAGGTTTCTCTGGTCATTTCCTGTTGGTTCGTTGCCATGGGAGAATCAAGCTCCACGCCTCTGTGGGATATTGGTTTGTGTTTTCTCTCTTTAATTGGACCAATCTGGGCCTGGGATTGTCGTTTAGTTCTTAATTTACATGCAGGCTTGGTGGTGGTCTGTTTATGTCAACAGACCCTGCTGTTCTTGGTTGATCTGGTGTATTGTCTGAGACTCCTTAATTCATGACCAAAAACATTGCTCTGCTGAGTGTTGGACCTTGCTGGGATTTCATACTCTGGGCCTGCTTTCTTTGCTTTCGGTTCAAATTTTGGGTGTCTTTTGCTTGTGAACCGGATCTCTGCTCTTTGGCCAGTTTCCTTGGTAGTGCCCTTCCTCATGGATGCTGGTCGGGACCCTCCTCCTCCACTTCCTCCTGAATTGGATGCTTTTAAAAGATTGGTAGCATCGTGTGGTAAGAGGAAAGGTGGCCCTTCATAGAAATTTGTGAAGAAGGTTGACATCCCCTCTGTTGAGCTTCCTGCCGATAGGATTTGACGATCGACCCTCAATCTTGCTGAATGTGGGCTTATTGGGAAATTCACTAGCCTTTGACCCTCTCCCAAGGCTATAGACAGTTGGGTCTAGAGAAATTCGAGGCTCTTAGTCTCTTAAGGCATCTGAAGTCATTTTGTTTGCAGAGGCTATTTTTTCTTTATGTTTGAGGCAGTAGCTGACCGTGACCTCATTTTTTGAAATGGCCCTTACTTCATCGGCCCACAAGGTCTATATCTGAACAAATGGTCTCCTCATTTTGACCAAACCCAGGATGTCCCATCTGCAGTCCCCGTCTGGGTAAGGCTCCCTCACTTGCCCTTACACTGTTGGAACTCAGATTCCCTAGAAGCCATTGGGAATAAAATTGGAAACTACATCGACAAGGAAAAAAAGACAGACCAATATTCATGTGCGAGAATATGTGTGGAAGTTGATTTGGATATTGGTTGGCCAGAGGCGATTAGGAAAACAGTAGCTGATTGGTATTCTATTCAGGAATTAGACTTTGAGAAATTTCCTTTTAAGTGTCGCTTCTGCCATGAATATGGCCATTTTTCCCACAACTGCTAGAAAAAACCTAAAGAGGAGCTTCAAAGTGAGAAGGAAGACCAGTGGACCCAAGCTAAAAAAGAAGGAAACTCCAATCAGGATCAGAGAAAGAAAGGAACATATGGAAAGAAGCTGAAAGGTGATGTTGCTGTTGGGAAGCTTCCACATCCCCAATTAGTTGAAAATGTATCTTCCAATCAGTTCGCTGCTTTAAGCATCCCTGATTCTTCTGTTCTTGAAGAAGGAGAGCTACCTCAACCAGAGGGTCTTGTTGAAATCCCCGATATTCCTATGGAATAGGTTATTGTTTCCACTCTGGAGCTCTCTAGGGATGATGATCCATTGCACTCTCTAGAGGAAGCTAAATTTTCTCCCGCATATGTTGACATAACCAGGAAAAAGTAGGTTGTTTGTTCTGATTCCTCTGATGATGATTCAATAGAGCATTTCTCTAAAAATATTGGAAGGAATAATAAGAAGGAGACATGTGAAGAAGAGGCCGAGAGGCTCAAAATGCAAGCTAGTCAGCCCACTATTGAAATGTCTTATGGTAGGAGCAAGAGGTCAAGGACTTCAAAGGGAGTAAGCACTCCCTCCCAAGTGGGTAAATAATGTAGGTAAAATCTTGGAATTGCAGGGGATTAGGGAACCCAATCAAAGCTGCAGCTGTTAAAGATTTGATGAAATGGCACCTTCGGAAATCCTTCTGCTCCAAGAAACCAAGATTGAGAAGGAAGTTCTTCTTCTCCTTAGTAAATCTAAATGGAATTTGAATGCTGGAAAAGCGGTAAGAGCGAGAGGTTCGTTCGAGGGTTTAGCTACTCTTTGGAGTGAAGATAAGTTTCAGTTAAATACATGGTTTGTTACACAACATTGGATATTCACAGATCTCTACCACTACTCTAGCAAGATCTCTCTGGCACTATTTCATCTATATGTTCCTATCAATTACAGTGAAAAAAGAGAATGCTGGAAAACATTATCCGAGTATATTGAGTCTATTTCTCCCTCAAACTTAGTAGTCCCTGGTGATTTAAAATATAACTTTAGCTCCCGGTGAAAAAAAGGTGGGCTCTGCGGCAAAGACCATCTTCAAGACACGGTGGAGGCTATAATTCTTTCCTGCGATCTGTTGGATATAAAGCCAAGACAGGACGCTATATGTGGTCCAATAATCACGTTGGTTTAGCCAATATTTATGCCAGGCTCGACAGGTTTCTCATCCACAACTATCTGTTGGATGGAAAATCCATTATCTCTTCAAAAATTCTGCCTAAACTATTATCCAATCATCACCCTATTTCTTTGATTTTCAAAAAAGAAGATGAGCTCGGCCCAATACTGTTTCGCTTCAGCCCTCTTTGGACTGAGCGAGATGGTTTCATGGATATTGTTGGTCAAGCTTGGTCTCGATATGTAGATGACTCACCTAGTTTCGTCTAGGAGCAAAAGTTAAAAAGAACGAAACTTGCTTTGAAAACTTGGGTCAAAATTTCAATTAAAACTCCTACTAGCTCTAGGCAAGAGAGAGTTGTTGAGTTATCAAAGATTCAAATCGGAATGGAATGTAGATAAATCACAAAAACTCAACTAGACATTTAACAGATTGCCCAATTTAAAAACTCCCAATCCTTTAGATAGGAAGAAGAACATCTTAGGCTGAAGTCCCGTAGCCTTTGGCTGCAAGTAGGTGATAAGAATACAACTTATTTTCATCGTCAATGTAGGGAGAGATTGTCTTGGAATCATATTTCAGAAATTTATCTTGGTGATGGTGTTGTCATTAAAGGCCAAGATCCTTTAAAACAGGCTACTTGGGTGCACTTCCAACTCTTGTTTCATGAAGATGGTCTTACTGCTAGTGATGTGTCTGTTGAATTCCTGGATAAGATTCCTGTTGTTGTCATCCCAGAGGATAATCAAGCTTTGTTGAAACCCTTTTCCAAACAGGAAATTTTGGATGTCATTTGGGCGATAGAGCCTGACAAAGCTCCTGGGTTGGATGGTTTTTCCTTTCATTTTTATAGTGTATGTTGGAACATAATCAAATCTGATCTGATTCAAATGGTGCGAGATTTCCAAAAAAAAGCTAAAGTTGGTGGTTGTACAAACTCTACTTTCCTTGCTTTTATCCCTAAAGAAGTAAATCCTTCTTCTTTTGACAGGTTTCACCCCGTATCTTTGTGCAAGGCCTCTTACAAGATTTGATTTAAACTCCTTGCCAATATAATCAAGCCTCTGATAAGTAAGATTGTCTCTCCTCTTCAAGGGGGTTTTGTAAAAGGCAAGCATTTTATTGATAATGTCGTCCAAGTTCAAGAAGCAATTCATTCAAGTTTCCAACGGAAGGAAAAAGGCATGTTAATTAAGTTGGACATGCAAAAATCCTTTGATTGTGTTAAGCTCCCCTTCCTCCATGATCTGCTTCTTGCTTTTGGATTTAGTGTAGAGTTTGTGAATTTGATTAAAGCATGTACGGATAGGCCATGGATTGCTCCGCTTGTCAATGGAATACCTTCTGATTTTATCCAAGCCACTCATGGCCTCCAGCAATGTTTCCCTATGTCAACATTTCTATATATTTTGATGGCAGAAACTCTTAGCATGAAACTTTAATCTGATATGGAGGAAGGTTATATCCTGGCCATTAAGATTGATAGGGGAGTTGACCCTATTAATCATGCTCTCTTCATGGATGACTCCCTGCTACTAGGAGGGGCCTCAATGAATATTGCTAGGGCCTTCAATGAAATACTACAAAAGTATTGCCAAATATCTGGGCCCATGATCAATAAAAAAAGAGAGTGTAGTTTATGGATAAAATGTTGAGCTCCCTGTCATTCTGCGAACAACAAATTTCCTTAGCTTTCCTGGTTATGCCAAGTGGGAGAAGATAAAGTATTTGGGATTGCCTTTAACTCTTGGCCCAGCCCCTCCTTCTCTCTAGCTTGAAGTGATTGCCAAGATGAAATATAAAATTATTTCTTGGGGCGCTCTCTGGTTAAATAAGGCTGGAAAACTGATCTTGATCAAGTCAGTTCTTTCAGCTCTTCCGTTATTTCAATCTTCATTGTTGTTGGCCCCCAAATCTATCTCGACTCATATCTCTAAATTGTTGCGTGATTTTCTATGGAATGGAGGAAAAGGAAGTCATAATAAGATACATTTGGCAAGTTGGGAAATTATCAAAAGACCTTTATCAGAAGGTGGTTTACAAATTCGGGATCCTTGTTTGGCTAATTTGGCGCTGAGGAGCAAACTTATTTGGCAGCTTCATGTGAATAAAAACCATCGTGTTAGTAGGATCTTCAGGATGAAATACCTCAAAGGCAGATCTTTAAGAAATATAACCTCGTCCAATACTCCCTCGGGTACAACAATACAGAACTCCTGTAGAAGAGGAATTGATAAATTTAAGCAACAGCTATATCGAACTCTAGGAAATGGAAAGAATATACTCCTCTGGGATGACAAAATATCAGGAAACCCCGCTCTTTTTTCTGTCATTCAGTTAGCCTAGATTCTGGATTGGTCAACTAACAAAGGCCTCCTGATATTGGATGATATTTGCGCTTGTGACTGTGCTAGTAATTGGGTGGGTTGGAATTTTCTTGATCTTCCAGATTATCTAGTCTCCCAAAAAAGTTTGCTGATTTCCTTTCTGTCTAGCCTCGCTCCAGTGCACAACTCATCTAAAGATAGTTGGGGATGGGGAAATTCTGGTTGTTACTCAGTTGCCAAGGGATTTTTAGATCTTCAATCTGGTCATATTTCCTGTTTCTCCCCGGTGATATGGAAAACTGTATGGTCATTGCACTACTTGCCCAAGGTAAAAAAATTTACATGGATGATTTTGCTCAACAAAGCGTTGACTGGTGAAAATTTGCTCAAGTGTGGTTTTTAGGGCCCTTTTTGGTGTTGTTTTTGCAAATTGGACTTTCAATCAGCATACCATATCTTTATTGGCTTCCAATTTGCTAAGTCTGTGTGGAAATTGGTGCTTAACGGTACCCAATTTTCTGCTCCACATAAATCCAATGTCAAAGAATTTTATCTTTCCTGGCACGAGCTACGTCCTTCTAAAATTGGAAATGACGCTGTCTGGTTTAACATCTGGCATTCAATACCTAAGATAATCTGGTGGGAATTGTGGCTTTCCAGGAATAACTATTTATTCAATAACCAGTTGCCAAATCAGCAAATCGTGGCCACCAAAACTAAATTGCTAATTGTCGAATCTATTGGTAAGTCTTTTTCCTCTTCTTCTCTGGATGCTGCATTTTCAACGTGGTTGGGTTACAGCTTTTGTGAAGATAGAATGGTGGACTGCATCAAGCCTGCTAGTATTATTCCCCGGAGATTTCGTGGGTCAGTGGAAGAATTAAAAACATTTTGGATGAAATCTTCTTCAACTGCATTTTTTCCGATGGGGCTTCCAAGGGGAATCCTGGAATCTTAGGTGCTGGGGGTTTTGTTACCTCTTTTGATGGACTAGTTGAATTTAGCTTTCGCTGGGGACTCAAAAGTATGTCAAATAATCAAGTCAATCCAAGTGTTCGGTGACTCATAAATGTTGATTTAAGCCTTAAACTTAGGTGACTGCTTCAATAATTCTGCCTTGAACAAATCCTTGTAGAGAATTCGAAATCTGTTGAAAGAATTTCGTTTGGTGGCCTCTTTCCACGTCCTTAGGAAGTTAAACAATCTTGCTTATGCTTTGGCTAATACAGCATGTCTGCTACCTCAGGGGTTCCTTAGTATAAACAGAGAAGCCAACTATCTTCATCCAATTCCATAAATGAGTTTCATTAATTTGTAAATTGACCTTTTGAGAGGATCTCCATAGTCTCAAGGCCTTTTGANTATCCATTTGTGTTAAAAAAAAATTAAGCGAGAATTTTATTCATTTTTTTGTAATAGATTCTTATTGAATTCATTTTGGAGATCCACTTCCTTTTGGTGGAATTCTTCTTGCGATTATTTTTTCCCTTTTTAATTTCTTAATCTGTGTGATCAAGTCTTGACTATGATTCTTCAAACGAGTAATTTCTTCATCCTTACTAGTGACAATTTTGTCAACTTCTTTTTGCTTCTTTTGTTTTGACTTTTGATTACTGTGTGAAATCATCTTTGATATATCCTTGAATTCTTTAGATGTTAGAGCTTCTATATCTGACTCCATTGTAATATCTTGAAATGTGATTCTCTTTTTCTTATAGGAAAATGTCAAAATCTTCTTTTTGACATTTAAGAAGAAAGTCCCCAATGTTTTTATCCAAGGTAAACCCAAAATTATGTCACCGTCAAAGCTCCATAAGGAACTAACAATGAATTTCGACGTGACCATAAAATCTCCAACATTTGGTAGTAATCCACTTACTTTAATTTGTTTTCTATCCCAAAAGTCTAGCTCTTCCCTTATATTTGACTCGAGAATCACTAAATGGTTAGTGAATTCGGTACTAATATAATTATTACTTTTAGCAGGTGTAATAGAAATGGTGATATCCTTCCCTACAAGTGTCCCTTTAATTCTAAATAGTATTGCAACATTTCTTTGTAAGGCGATAAGAAACTTTTCCTTCTTTTCAACATTAAAATCCATATTCTTGAGTTATCTTTGAAATTTAATCAATATCTCCTTCTTCTTCTTTTTTTTCCAATAGTTTTGCAAAATACCAGTAGACTGGGTGGTTGGGAGGAATGAGCGTTACCTTCCCCACCTAAGTTCAAATTTCACTTGCTTCGTAGTATCAACTATTATGCACTTTTAGATTTTTTTTCCCCTTAAGTTTTGTACAATGCTAGTAGATTGGGTGGTTGGAAGGAATGAGTGTTACCTTCTCCATGTAAGTTCAAATCTCACTTGCTTATTAGTAGTAAATTTTATGCACTGTTATATTCAAACCCAAACCCACGTATTAAGAAACC